>ML266030.1:8861-27454 GCA_005239495.1 Nicotiana undulata | reverse complement strand
AGGAACAAAATAATGAGAAGAAGGAAAAAATTAAGACACAACAGAAATGAAAAAGAAAAACTCTGATTGAGCTACTCACCAGCTCATTGGCGTCGATCTGGAACAGTTACAGTGGAAATCAAAGAGAAGAAGATAAGGCAAGTGAATGAAGGAGTAGTCAGAATCAAATCAAGGAGGAAAGATGAAAATCAAAGACAAAGCAGAAATGTAACACATAAATGGAGATTCAGAAACTTACCAGCTCATCTCCGTGTGTTTTGTACAGTAATAGACATGGACAGGAACAAGTTAGGGCGAGAGAGTGAAGAAACAGGGATAACCAAATCAGTAAGGAAAAAGATAAATCTAAACAAAAATGAAACAAATGAGCTAAGATGGAGAGACTTACCAGCTTGGAGGCAAAGATCTTGGACTGGTGTGACAACCAGAAGGAAGGAAATTGGGCAA
The DNA here is from genome assembly GCA_005239495.1 of Nicotiana undulata. Taxonomy (NCBI): domain Eukaryota; kingdom Viridiplantae; phylum Streptophyta; class Magnoliopsida; order Solanales; family Solanaceae; genus Nicotiana; species Nicotiana undulata. The sequence goes on along the minus strand of ML266030.1, from coordinate 27,007 downwards.
ACGAGTGAGAGTAGTAGAAGCTTCTGGAGTGAAGACAAAGGCTGGAGATATAAAATGAAATATGTATGGTGTTATGACAGATACACGGAAATCACGCTTGGGCCATGTTTTATAAGACTTGGGCCCAAGAAATTGGCCCAGATCAGTGGCTATTTACTTGGCTACTCATTAAATGAATTGGGCCTGGGAGTTAATGAAAATGCTATTGGGCCAATCAGAAATGGCTGGTCTGGAAATCGAAGGGGCTACAAATGCAAGAGTAAAAATGGCTGTTTGGGGCTACGAGTGCAAGACATATTGAGCAGTCATATTGGGCTACACAAGAAATTATTTGGACTATTTTTTAGTATTTTAGCTAATTTTAGTAGTTTTTCATTTCGCTATATCACTATTGGGCCTGACAAGCCCAATTTTGATACTAGGTCTTATGCAGTTTCAAAGTTTACCGTCCTAGTTGGTAGGACAACATTCATGTTTTGTTTTTGCTATTATTATTAATAAAACAACTACTAGGTACCCAACCTAGTAGTTAAATTTGATTATTAAAAAAAAAGGCCCACGTCTCGAAATATGATAAAAATTATAGAACTAGAATCCTTATCCTCCTAAAAGTCTATACATACCAAATTTACCAAAATCTGACTTCGTTTGGCCCCTCAATCACCCATTTTAACTCTCAAGTTCCAAGCCCTAGTTCCCCAATTTTGTGATGACCCAAAAGGTCATCCTGTGTTAATTTAGCTAAAACTATTTTTCGAGGCCCCGAAAGCCTCCGTTAATCTCACCTCGATGTGCGTGCGCGGCCTGGGCACGTATCCAGGAAGCCTTTATTTGAAAATTTAATAATAAGTTGAATTTGCAGTAAATAATTGAATACAGTCGACTTTGGTCAACATTTTTGGTAAACGGACCCAGACCCGTGAGTTGACAATCCCGGAGGGTCCGTAAGAAAATATGGAAGTTGGACTTATGCCCGAAATCGAATTCTGAGGTCCCAAGTCCGAGAAATAAATTTGTAAAGGAAATTCTTTTTTGAAAATAATTAAGACTTTTGAAAATGGAATTTGATTTGAAATCTGTGTTATCGGGCCCGTATTATGGTTCCGGAGCCCGGAACAAGTTTAATATATGTTATATGAGTTATTTTTAAAGTTTGGTGTAAACGGACTTAATATGACGTGTTTCGGATCAAAATTGGAATGATCGAGCTTTATGAAGTTTAAGAGAATTCTATGAGTTTTGGAGTGTAGTTCCTTGTTTTGGATGATATTTTGGTTATTTGAATACATGAATAAGTCTGTAGGATGATTTGGGAGTCGTGTGTGTGTTTGGTTTTGAGACCCGAGAGCTCAAGTGAATTTCGGGTAGTTAACTGGGTGTGCAAAGTGGAAAAATCTGGTGTTTTTGATTATTTGCTGATGTCTGGTGTAATACCCTTCGCGAACGTGAAGGGTAAATTATGGTAGCCTGGGTTTTACTCTACCCGAACGCGTAGAGGAAGACGCGAACACGGAGCACTGGACAGTGCTTCTACGCGAACGCGTCCCCAGGGGTGCGAACGTGTAGGTTTAGGGTGAGGTCGGGGGGCAAGGTAGCATTGTTCTTCGCGAATGCGGCCTTAGGCTCGCGAACGCGTAAGCCAGTAGAGTCAAACCTACGCGAACGCGGCCAAGGACTCGCGAACGCGTATGTCAGGATAGTCAACCCTTCGCGAACGCGGCAAGGGGCCCGCGAACGTGAAGGATATTTTTGCCCAGTGATTTTTAATTGTCAAAAACAGAAACATTACGGGATTTAACCCACTTCTTCTCAAACCTCTTCTTCCCCTTAGGCTATTTTGAAGATTTCCATCACCATAGCTCCATAGGTAAGTGATTCCAACTCCATTTTTCTTCAACAACCATTAGAATCTAGGCCTAAAATCCTAAAATCAAAGTAGAAATTAGGGGTTTTGGGTAGAGTTAGGGTTTATGAGATTTTTGGGTAATTCAACCTGAATTTGGGGTCGGATTTCAAAACTAATAATATATTTCGATTCATGGGGATATGGGTAATCGGGTTTTGGTCCGAGCCTCGTGTTTGGACCAAGCGGGCCCGGGGTCGAATTTTGGTATTTTTAGGAGAATGCTACAAAATGGATAATTAGGCTATGGGATTGAATTATTGAGTCATTATTGACGTATTTAAGTTAATTATGTCTAGATATTGTCGTTACAGAGTTGAATTCAAAAGGAAATGCGGTATTAGAGGCTTGAATTGCTATTTTTGGACCCGAGGTAAGTGTCTTGCCTAGCTTTGGTGAGGGAATAGGTATTGTGTGCTATGTGCTATGTGTTTATCATGTTCAATGGATAAGTGAGGTGACGAGTACCTATGCATTGAGTGTCAAGCATGCCCGTGAGTCTATTTTTTATGAAATTCTTGTTATTACTTCCATATTCATTATATTGTGAAATTGTCTCTACTTGGAAGTTGATTGTTGTTGAAAATCCTTGTTGATAAACTTGTGATGTGAATGGTTCGATTGAGAGCCCAATTATAAAGGATATACCTGAAAAGAGTGGTTATAGTTGAGACCCTTGCCCGGCAATTATTGTGATATTGACTGATAGTATTTCCCTTGACGGATGATTATCACTTGTGTTTCCACTATGCTGCATCCCTTGCCATTTTTATAATTGACATTGTTATGGTGAGGAAGAGTGTAAAGCATGAAGGGTGATTACGTTCCATGATTAACATTGGTTACATCATATATTGCATAGTGAGGAAGAGAGTAAAAGCACGAAGGGTGATGTCGTGCCATGATTCATATCATTTTATATCGTACATCGAATTGTGAGGAAAAGAGTAAAAGCACGAAGGGTGACGCCGTGTCATTATTTGCATTTCTAGCATTTATATTGGTTTCATTAGCATCTTTGTTAAAATTGCTTTTCTTGGTTACCTCTATATGCTTAATTGACTGCTTTATCTCACCTGTTATCCTATTATCTGCTCTTGTACCACATGCTTATCTGCTATTTCGTGTTCTTTTCCCNAGGCTCGGCACTTACTCAGTACATGGGGTCGGTTGTACTGATGCTACACTGCACTTCTTAATGTTGTGCAGATCCCGCGGCCGGACCCAGTGGACATCATTGAGGGAGTATCCTTCAGTCCACCTCAGAGACTTCAAGGTAGACCGCTGACGTTCGTGGGCCTTGGCGTCTCTTCTATCACTAGCTCCTTACTCTGTCTTGTATTTCTTCTAGTATTTCTTAGACGGATTATGTACTTTTCTTTCAGACTTTGTATTTAGCACTCCTATAGAAAGTTCGTGAGTTTGTGACTCCCGGTTTTGGGGCTTATGCGATGTATTGTATTTCGTACTCTTCACTTAGCTTTGAAATTTATCTATTTTCGTTGTTAAAAAAATTATAAAGTGATTCTAGTTAATTCTATTAGTTCTGTGTTATCAAGTTAGTTTAACTGTACACGTTTGCTTGTCTAGCGGGTTCAACGTTAGACGCAATAAAGACCTGTAGGTGGGTTTTCGGGTCGTGACAAGTTGGTATCGCAAGTCTAGGTTGCTTAGGTCTCACAACTCACGGACAACTTGGTAGAGTCTGAGAGATTGGCACGGAGACGTCTGTACTTATCCCCCAGAGGCTGCAAAGTTAGGAATAACTTCACATTTCTTCTTCTCTGTCATGCGATATAAATTCTGAGTACTGATTGAGTCTCTATTCTACTCTCTCGCAGATGGCGAGGATGCGTGCTTCCCTTGGTTCCGCTCAGCAGCCCAACGCTCCTGCTACAGCTCCTACTCGGGGCCGAGGCCGTAGAGGTCGAGGCTGGGGCCGGGCTCACCCCAGAGCAGTAGCCCCAATGGAGGATCCTCAGGTCGAGTTTGACGAGGAGACTCCAGCTCCAACAGTTCCAGTGGGACCAGCTCAGGTCCTAGAGGGGTTCATTGCTACCCTAGTGCTCCAGGACGCTCTAGTCCGCCTGGTGGGGCTCCTGGAAAGCGTGACTCAGGCCGGTCTTCTTCCTACTACACCAGCCGTCTTTCATGTTGGGGGAGGAACCCAGACTCCTGTTATTCATACCCTAGAGCAGGTTGCCCCTCAGTTTCAGACTCCAGCACCTCAGACAACCGGAGTAGCTCAGTCGGGTATTGTCGCACCGGCAGTTGAGGGAGCAGCTATGTCAGCAGATGCCCTATGGAGGTTGGATAGGTTCACCAAGTTATTCACTGCTACTTTTATTGGTGCACCAAGGATTCCCAGGATTATTTGGACAGCTGCCATGAGGTTCTTCGGAACATGGGCATAGTAGAGTCTAATGGAGTTGACTTTGCTACCTTTCAGTTATCTGGCGTAGTCAAGACTTGGTGGAGGGATTATTGCTTAACCAGACCAGCTGGGTCTGCACCTTTGACTTGGACTCAGTTCTCAGAGGTATCCTTGGGGAAGTTCCTTCCCATTACTCAGAGAAAGGATCTTCAGAGGCATTTTGAGCTTCTCCAACAGGGTTCTATGACAGTCACTCAGTACGAGATCAGGTTTATCACCTTAGCCAGGCATGCATTGATGATACTTCCCACTGATCGGGAGAGGGTTCGGATATTTATTGAGGGTTTGGCCAAGCTTATCAGAATTCAGATGGCTAGGGAGTCAGGTACTGATATTTTCTTCCAGGATGCGGCCGATGTGGCCAGGAGGATTGAGATGATTTTATCATAGAGTGGTGGTCAGGGGGCTTACAAGAGGCCCCGTCACTTAGGTTGATTCAGTGGAGCCTCATCTGGAGGCAGGGACTATTTCGGCAGAGGTCAGTCACCCTGACCTTTTCAGTCAGCACTTCAGGTATCTCACCGTGCACCGCTAGCTCCTATTAGTGCACCACCAACACCTATTAGTGCACAGTCGCTTCAGAGTTAACAAGGTGGTTATCAGGGTCGTCCGGGGTAGTTCCAGAGTTCCCAGCCATATCAGCAGAGGCTGTGTCATTCTTGTGGTGTTCCGGGGCACGTTGCCAGGTATTGCCCCCGAGCTTCTAGTGGTCCCCAGTATCAGGGTTCTCGTGCCATGGTTCCAGTGTCAGGCACACCCCCACCCCCTCAGCCAGCTAGGGGTGGTGGTCGTGGTGCCAGAGGTGGAGGTTAGACTCATAGAGGTGGAGCACAGGCCATGAGGGGCAGGCGTCAGGTCGCAGCAGGTCGACCCAGAGATGTTCAGATTGGAGAGGCTCCGCCCCGTTGTTATGATATTCCTTCCAGGCCCGAGGCTGAGGCCTTCGATGCAGTCATCACAGGTACGGTATTAGTTTGCAGCCGAGATGCTTCGGTGTTATTTGATCCGGGTTCTACTTTCTCCTATGTGTCTTCATATTTTGCCCCTTATTTGAGCATGCCTCGTGATTCTTTGAGTACTTTCTGTGTATGTGTCTACCCCGGTTGGCGATTCTATTATTGTAGATCAAGTCTGCCGTTCTTGCTTAGTTGTTATTGGTAGTTTGGAGACTCGTGTAGACTTATTGCTTCTTGATATGGTAGATTTTGATGTTATATTGGGTATGGACTGGCTATCTCCCTACCATGCTGTTCTGGACTGTCATGCAAAGACAGTGACCTTAGCCTATCCTGGAGTACCTCATTTAGAGGGGAGAGGGACTCCTAGTCGTTCTTCTGGTAGAGTTATTTCTTATATGAAGGCTCGGCGCATGGTCGAGAATGGTTGTTTGACCTATTTGGCCTATGTTCGTGATCCTAGTGCCGAGGTTCCTTCGATAGAGTCTTTGCCCATGGTTCGTGAGTTTCCAGAGATATTCCCTGCTGACCTGCCGGGTATGCCACCCGACAGGGATATTGATTTCTGTATTGATGTAGCTGAGGGCACTTAGCCCATTTCTACTCCCCCGTATCGTATGGCTTCGCCAGAATTTATGGAATTAAGGGAACAATTACAGGATTTGTTGGATAAAGGCTTCATCAGGCCTAGTGTTTCTCCTTGGGGTGCCCCCATGTTGTTCGTGAAGAAGAAACACGGCTCAATGAGGATGTGTATTTACTACCGGTAGTTGAATAAGGTTACTATCAAGAACAAGTATCCTTTGCCGAGGATTGATGATCTTTTTGACCAGATTCAGGGTGCTACGGTGTTCTCCAAGATAGACTTGAGATCGGGTTATCATCAGCTGAGGATTAGGGCTTCTAATGTCCCTAAGAAAGCTTTTCGCACTCGTTATGGGCACTATGAGTTTTTGGTAATGTCTTTTGGGTTGACTAATGCCCCCGTTGCATTCATGGAGTTGATGAACCGAGTGTTCAGTCCTTATTTGGACTCGTTCGTGATTGTGTTTATTGATGATATCTTGATTTACTCCCGCAGTCAAGAGGAGCATGAGCAGCATCTTCGGGTTGTTCTCCAGACTCTGAGGGATAAGCAGTTGTACGCCAAGTTTTCTAAGTGCGAGTTCTTGTTGAGTTCTGTGGAATTCTCGGGCCACGTGGTTTCGGTAGAGGGCATTCAGGTGGATCCGAAAAAGGTTTCAGCAGTTATAGATTGGCCTAGGCCCACTTCAGCCACAAAGATTCGGAGCTTCTTGGGCTTAGAATGATATTATCGCCGATTTGTGGAGGGCTTTTCATCTATAGCAGCCCCGATGACCAGGTTGACCCAGAAGTGTGCTCAGTTTAGGTGGTCTGATGAGTGTGAGGCGAGCTTTCAGAAGCTCAAGACAGCCTTGACCACGACACCAGTGTTAGTATAGCCCTCAGGTTCAGGATTGTATACCGTGTATTGTGATGCTTCACGGATTGGGCTTGGTGCGGTGTTGATGCAGGACAACAAGGTTATAGCCTATGCTTCTCTTCAGTTGAAGATTCATGAGAAGAACTATCCCTTTCATGATTTGGAGCTTGCAGCTATTGTTCACGCTTTGAAGATTTGGAGGCACTATCTGTACGGAGTGCCATGTGAGGTGTTCATGGACCATAAGAGTTTGCAGTACCTATTCAAGCAAAAGGAGTTGAACATGAGGCAGAGGAGGTGGTTAGAGTTGTTGAAGGATTATGATATTACTATTCTCTATCATTCGGGGAAAGCCAATGTGGTGGCCGATGATTTAAGCCTGAAGCCATTTAGCATGGGTAGTCTTGCCTATTTATCAGTCGGGGAGCGACCTCTTGCGTTGTATGTTTAAGCTTTAGCCAACCGATTTGTGAGATTGGAGGTTTCTGAGACTGGCAGTGTGTTGGCCCATACCGTGGCCCATTCTTCATTATATGATCGTATTCGGGCTAGGCAGTATGATGATCGTTATTTAGGTACTCTCAAAGATACGGTTCGGCACAGACGTGCCAAGCAGATCACAATTTATGCTGAGGGAGTTTTGAGGATGCAGGGCCGTATTTGTGTGCCCGATATTTATGGCATTCGTGAGTTGATATTGCAGGTGGCCCATAGTTCCCGATATTCCATTCATCCGGGTGCCGCAAAGATGTACCAGAACTTGCGGCAGCATTATTGGTGGCGTAGAATGAAGAAGGATATTGTAGCTTATGTAGCTTCGTGCTTGAATTGTCAGCAGGTTAAGTATGAGCACCATAGACCCGGTGGTTTGATGCAGCAGATTCAGCTTCCCGAGTGGAAGTGGGAGCGTATGACGATGGATTTTTTAGTTGGGCTTCCACGAACTCAGCGGATGTTTGATGCAGTATGGGTTGTTGTGGATAGGCTGACCAAGTCAGCGCACTTCATTCCGGTATCAGTTTCATATTCAGCAGAGAAGTTGGCAAGGATATATATGAGAGAGATTGTTCGATTGCATGGTGTGACCTTATCCATTATACCAGACCGAGGTACTCTGTTTTCCTCCTATTTCTGGAGAGTATTTCAGCGAGAGTTGGGCACACAGATTGATTTGAGCACCGCATTTCATCCTCAGACGGACGGACAGTCCGAGCGTACTATTCAGATTTTGGAGGATATGTTGCGGGCCTATGTCATTGATTTTGGTGGTTCATGGGACCAGTTCTTGCCTTTTGCTAAGTTTGCCTACAACAACAACTATCAGTCGAGCATTCAGATGACTCCGTATGAGGCGGTTTATGGTAGACGGTGTCAGTCTCCAATTGGATGGTTTGAGAAGGGAGAGGCTAGATTGTTGGGTTCTGAGTTAGTCCAGGATGCCTAGGACAAGGTGAAGGTTATTCAGGATAGACTTCGCACAGCTCAGTCCAGGCAAAAGAGTTATGCGAATCGCAGAGTTCGAGCTTTGGCTTTCATGATAGGAGATCAGGTGTTTCTTAGAGTGTCGCCTATGAAAGGCATGATGAGGTTCGGGAAGAAGGGAAAGTTGAGCCCTAGGTACATTGGTCCATTTGAGATTTTGGATACGGTAGAAGAGGTGGCCTACAGACTTGCCTTGCCACCACATTTATCAGCAGTGCATCCAGTGTTTCATGTATCTATGCTCAGGAGGTATATTGCGGATCCATCCCATGTTCTTGACTTCAGCGGTGTCCAGTTGGACCAGGATTTGTCCTATGAGGAGGAGCTAGTAGTCATATTAGCTAGGCAGGTTCGTCAGTTGAGATCAAAAAGTTATCCTTCGGTTCGTGTTCAGTGGAGAGGTTAGCCTGCTGAGGCAGCTACTTGGGAGTCCAAGTCTGATATGCGGAGCCGTTATCCCCATATTTTCTAAAACTCAAGTACTTTTCTATGTCTGTTCGAGGATGAACGTTTGTTTTAGAGCTGGAGAGTGTGATGACCCAAAAGGTCATCCGGTGTTAATTTAGCTAAAACTGTGTTTCGAGGCCTCGAAAGCCTCCGTTAATCTCACCTCGATGTGCGTGCGCAGCCTGGGCACGCACATCGAGGTGAGATTAACGGAGGCTTTCGAGGCCTCGAAAGCCTCCGTTAATCTCACCTCGATGTGCGTGCGCAGCCTGGGCACGTAGCCGGGAAGCCTTTATTTGAAAATTTAATAATAAGTTGAATTTGCAGTAAATAATTGAATATAGTTGACTTTGGTCAATATTTTTGGTAAACGGACCCGGACCCGTGAGTTGACGGTCTCGGAGGGTCCGTAAGAAAATAAGGTACTTGGACGTATGCCGGAATCGAATTCCGAGGTCCCAAGTCCGAGAAATGAGTTTTTAAAGGAAATTATTTTCGGAAAATAATAAAGACTTTTGAAAATGGAATTTGATTTGAAATTTGTATTATCGGGCCCGTATTATGGTTTCGGAGCCGGAACAAGTTTAATATATGTTATATGAGTTATCTGTAAAGTTTGGTGTAAAACGGACTTAATATGACGTGTTTCAGATCAAAATTGGAATGATTGAGCTTTATGAAGTTTTAAAAAAATTCTATGAGTTTTGGAGTGTAATTCCTTGTTTTTGATGATATTTTGGTGATTTGAATACATGAATAAGTCTGTAGGATGATTTAGGTGTCGTGTGTGTGTTTTGTTTTGAGCCCCGAGGGCTCGGGTGAGTTTCGGGTAGTTAACGGGGTGTGCAAAGTGGAAAACTCTGGTGTTTTTGATGATTTACTGGTGTCTCCTGTAATACCCTTCGCGAACGCGGCCAAGGGCTCGCGAACGCGAAGGATAAATTATGGTGGCCTGGGTTTTACTCTACGAGAACGCGTTGAGTGAGACGCAAACGCGGAGCACTGGACAGTGCTTCTACGCGAACGCGTCCCCAGAGGCGCGAACGTGTATGTTTAAGGTGAGGTCGGGGGGCAGGGTAGAATTGTTCTTCGCGAACGCGACCTTAGGCTCGCGAACGCGTAAGCCAGTAGAGTCAAACCTACGCGAACGCGGCCAAGGACTCGCGAACGCGTTGGTCAGGATAGTCAACCCTTCGCGAACGCGGCAAGGGGCCCGCGAACGCGAAGGGTATTTTTGCCCAGTGATTTTTAATTGTCAAAAACAGAAACATTACGAGATTTAACCCACTTCTTCTCAAACCTCTTCTTCCCCTTAGGCGATTTTGAAGATTTCCATCACCATAGCTCCATAGGTAAGTGATTCCAACTCCATTCTTCTTCAACAACCATTAGAATCTAGGCCTAAAATCCTAAAATCAAAGTAGAAATTAGGGGTTTTGGGTAGAGTTAGGGTTTATGAGATTTTTGGGTAATTCAACCTGAATTTGGGGTCGGATTTCAAAACTAATAATATATTTCGATTCATTGGGATATGGGTAATCGGGTTTTGGTCCGAGCCTCGTGTTTGGACCAAGCGGGCCCGGGGTCGAATTTTGGTATTTTTAGGAGAATGCTACAAAATGGATAATTAGGCTATGGGATTGAATTATTGAGTCATTATTGACGTATTTAAGTTAATTATGTCTAGATATTGTCGTTACAGAGTTGAATTCAAAAGGAAATGCGGTATTAGAGGCTTGAATTGCTATTTTTGGACCCGAGGTAAGTGTCTTGCCTAGCTTTGGTGAGGGAATAGGTATTGTGTGCTATGTGCTATGTGTTTATCATGTTCAATGCATAAGTGAGGTGACGAGTACCTATGCATTGAGTGTCAAGCATGCCCGTGAGTCTATTTTTTATGAAATTCTTGTTATTACTTCCATATTCATTATATTGTGAAATTGCCTCTACTTGGAAGTTGATTGTTGTTGAAAATCCTTGTTGATAAACTTGTGATGTGAATGGTTTGTTTGAGAGCCCAATTATAAAGGATATACCTGAAAAGAGTGGTTATAGTTGAGACCCTTGCCCGGCAATTATTGTGATATTGACTGATAGTATTTCCCTTGACGGGTGATTATCACTTGTGTTTCCACTATGCTGCATCCCTTGCAATTTTGATAATTGACATTGTTATGGTGAGGAAGAGTGTAAAGCATGAAGGGTGATTACGTTCCATGATTAACATTGGTTACATCATATATTGCATAGTGAGGAAGAGAGTAAAAGCACGAAGGGTGATGTCGTGCCATGATTTATATTGATTACATCATATATTGCATAGTGAGGAAGAGAGTAAAAGCACGAAGGGTGATGCCGTGCCATGATTCATATCATTTTATATCGTACATCGAATTGTGAGGAAAAGAGTAAAAGCAAGAAGGGTGACGCCGTGCCATTATTTGCATTTCTAGCATTTATACTGGTTTCATTAGCATCTTTGTTAAAATTGCTTTTCTTGGTTACCTCTATATGCTTAATTGACTGCTTTATCTCACCTGTTATCCTATTATCTGCTCATGTACCCCATGCTTATCTGCTATTTCGTGTTCTTTTCCATGTTATGTGTTGTAGAATAGGACAGGTTATCGGTTGTTGTCAAGTCTAGCCTCGTCACTACTTCGGCCGAGGTTAGGCTCGGCACTTAATCAGTACAGAGGGTCGGTTGTACTGATGCTACACTGCACTTCTTAATGTTTTGCAGATCTCGCGGCCGGACCCAGTGGACATCGTTGAGGGAGTATCCTTCAGTCCACCTCAGAGACTTCAAGTTAGACCGCTGACGTTCGTGGGCCTCTGCGTCTCTTCTATCACTAGCTCCTTACTCTGTCTTGTATTTCTTAGAGGGATTATGTACTTTTCTTTCAGACTTTGTATTTAGCACTCCTATAGAAAGTTCGTGAGTTTGTGACTCCCGGTTTTGGGGCTTATGCGATGTATTGGATTTCTTACTCTTCACTTAGCTTTGAAATTTATCTATTTTCGTTGTTCAAAAAATTATAAACTGATTCTAGTTAATTCTGTTAGTTCTCTGTTATATAGTTAGTTTAACTGTACATGTTGCCTTGTCTAGCGGGTTCTACGTTAGACGCAGTCACGACCTGTAGGTGGGTTTTCGGGTCGTGACAAATTTTCACCCCTAATTTCCGCAAATTTCATGCTTTTTTTCTTCAAAATATCCACCATGGTGGTGGGGTTTAGGCTATACCCCAACCTGTATATAATCAAACATAAACAGTACATGAAGGAGGATGTAGACCATTGCCTCCAAAGCAAAATGAAGATTGTAGGATTTCATTTTGTGTACATTTTCTCTAAGGTGATGTGCCTAATTTGTGGTGTGTATGTGAAAGAATACACCCAAGGATGTTACATCTGATGTTACAAGAAATATACAAAAATAAGTACTATCCATGTGGAACATCATTAATAACAAACTGGTTCTTCTTTGTTTTGAATCTGAGATTTGGGATGCCTTCTTTATCTGTCACGACCCAAAATCCATAAGGTCGTGATGGAGCCGGACACCACCGTCGGGCAAGCCAACCCCTAAATTAGTTGAACTATTTTCCTGCTTAACATTTTCAAAACCGTTGTCTTTTTCTGACATTTCATAATCAATTGAATAAATTTTCATAAGTTAAGTATGACAGATCAATTTAATTCAATAAAAGAAATCTCATCACATTCCCAGAACCCGGTGACACAAGTGCACGAGCGACTTCTAAGAATTCGTACAAATACTACAACACTTGTCCGAAATACAAATTGGACAAGGAGTTTAAAATAAAGTACAATAAATAGAGGGAGACTCTGTCAGCTGCGGGACACCTCCGGATAATGCAGCACGTCTAAGTCTCGAAATCAACCACCGCTAAGGGTGTACCTGTGCAACAAAAATGCACAGCAAGTGTAGTATGAGTACGAAAAACAACGTGAACCCAGTAAGTATCCCGCCCAACCTCAGAGAGGTAGTGACGAGAGGTCGAATTGACACTTGCTATAAGTCAGTCTAGTATAATCTAAGTGATAGGCTAAGCATGAGTATCATAAACAGATTTAATAAGGATAAGGGAATAAGAAATATCAATTTGAGTCACATTTAGCACCTTAAACTTTCGTCATTTCAGTTTGACAGTTTAATAATAACCAGGAACACGTAGCATAGACTTCTTTCACATTCTTACATATAAATTCTTATTCTCTGTAGCTGGCAATTTTATAACTCTTTACACCAATAACCAGGTATGTATCATAAAAAGTATGCAGCATTTATCATATGCACACATATGCCGAGGGTCGAACGACGCGGACCAACAATAATAAATTGTGCACTGCCGAGGGTCGAACGGCTCGAACCATAGATGCATCTATTACTCCGCTCGCGAATCGATCATGCGACGCAGTTGACATAATTATAAGATTACCCCGCTCATGAATCATACATGCGACACGGGTGCTCATATGTACACGTAATCACATAATAGATTCATATTTCATTAGGAAGACAACTTCTTAAAGAAGTGATAAAATTCTCTTTAGGTGAACATGAAGATATAGTTTAAAACATTTCTTGAAAATCATATGCCAAGTTTTAATAAGGTTTTTAAACATCACTGGTTCCTCCGGAACACAATCATACCAGGAATAATCCATTTTTCTTTTAAAATTGATGGAGGAAATTAAGTTTAGGTTCTTTAAAATATTCAATTACTAACTTGGCAATATCACCAGACAATTATCATTCATAGAATCACAGGTATAACAATTAAGGCATGCTAGTGGGTCCTAGACTACCCGGACATGGCATAACAGTAGCTACGCACGGACTCCCGTCACCTCGTGCATACGTAGCCCCCGAAAATAATTTTATATATTTATTTAGTTCACCTAGGGGGACAATTCCCCATCACAAAGTTAGAAAAGAGACTTACCTTGCTCCGAAATTCCATAAACGGCCTCCCAAGCCTTCCCGATGACTCAAATCATTGCAACATGCTCCGGAACTAGCCAAATAACGGCAAACTAATGAGAATATACTCAAATACTTGATAACAATTCAAATTATACAAATTCTCAACTCCGTTTAGTGAATTGACCAAAATGCCCTCAGGTCCAGGTGCCCGGATTCCAAACTTTCTCGAAGATATACTCTACCCATAGCTTCACTAGTCCAAATATACAATTTACTCAAACATTCATGCTCAACTCGTGGCTAAAACCCACTTTTACGAATATTTCTAGGTTTTCTTCAAAACCCCAAATTTCCACTAATTTCCAAGACTTTCCATATCTAATTCATGTATTTAACTTGAAATGAGTAGAGGTGACTTACCTTGTGATTCATGACGAAAATCCCCTCTTGAAGCTTCTCAAAATCGCCCTCACCAAGATGAAAATGGGAGAAGAAATGACCAATTCCCATTTTAAAAACAATCTGCCCAGGCCTATTTTTCGCACCTGCGGTCCAATAGTCGCTCCTACGGCTCTGCACCTGCGGAAATTCCATCGCAGGTGCGGCCCTGACTCAACCCAGCAGTTCCCGCTCATGCGATCTCCTCTTCGCACCTGCGATTCCGTAGGTGTGACAAATCTCCTACACCTGCGGCTTCCTCGACTCCAGCCAAAACTCGCACATGCGATCCATAAGCCGCACCTGCGCCTTCGCACGTGCGGAAATTCCATCGCACCTTTGGCTCCGCAGCTGCGGCCAAAACCTCGCAGGTGCGGTCGCACCAGACACCAGCAGCCTTCAGCCCTTTTTTCAAATTTCAACTTTGATCCGTTAGCCATCCGGGGTCCACCCGAGGCCCCCGGGACCCCGTCCAATTACACCAACCTGTCCCAAAACATAACACTGACTTGCTCGAAGCCTCAAATCACATCAAACAACGTTGAAATGACGAATCACTCTCTAATCCAAACCTTTAAGACTTAAGAAATTTCAACTTCCACATCTGATGCCGAACTATGTCAAATCACGTCCGATTGACCCCAAATTTTGCACACAAGTCATATTCGACATTTCGGACCTGCTCAAACTTCCGGAATCGCATTCCGTCCCCGATATCTAATTTTCCACTTCCGGTCGGATTCTTCAAAAACCTTCAGTTTTCTATCTTTAGACAAATGGCTTCAAAATGACCTACGGACATCCGAATTCACGTCCGATCACACTCCCAACTCTAGATTCACCATACGGAGCTATTCCCAGACTCGGAATCCCAAACAGATTTCAATATCTCTGAAATGCTCTTCAAGCCAAACTTAGGAAATTCCTTCAAAAATGCTAACTTCAACATTATACGCCAAAACACTCCCGGGTCATCCAAAACCCGAGCCGGACATACGCCCAAGTCCTAAATCATTATACGAACCTACTGGAACCTTCAGATCCTTATTTCGAGATCGTTTACTCAAAATTTCCAATCTTACTCAATTTCTTCAACTTAAGGCTTCTGAAATGAGAGTTTTCCTTTCAATTCAACTCCGATCCTCCTGAATTTCAACTCTGACCATACACACAAGTCACAATACTCGAAATGAAGTTGTTCATGGCCCCCAACCGCTGAACGACGTGCTAGAGCTCAAAACGACCGATCGAGTCGTTACATTATCCATTGCAACTAAAGCTCTAATGTGACCTGGAAAGGAGGATATGTTGTTAAATATAACTTGATTTCTCAAACTTTCATCCAAATTAGCTAAAGAGTCAGCTATCGTATTTCCTTCTCTAAGGATATGCACAGGAGTAATATTGCCATCTTGAACCAGTTAAATAATCTGATCTATGATCAGGCCAATCTCCCAAGGGGGTCTCAATCTATGGTTAATAATATTAACAAATTTCATGCTTAATCTACTGAAAATCACCATAGAATCGAATTTTAGGTTCAAAACTATTACCTCAACATGTTTCCCCTTGAATCCCTCTTCAAAATTGTTGATACCCAATTTGTTTCTCAAATTGTTTTAAATTTGCATATATACCTTCAAAATCAGGTTTTCCATAGCAATTTGTATTTTTTTTTATAATTTTCCCATATTTTTATTAATTCATTTTTAACTTATCTAATATTTTATCACTAATAATTAATTATAAAATTGCATTACAATTGATTTCAAAATATTACTTGACTTAATATATTATCTTTGGTCCTATTTAGATCAAATCATTTCACAATTGGCCAAATTAGCACTCTTTGGCTAGAATTGAAATAACTTTGCAATTATAGCCTAATCAAATGTTTGGTATTATTTTTATCTAATAATTAGTAATTTATATTTTTAAATACTAATTAACCTTTTCAATTTACTCTAATAAGCATCAATTTCATTTTTTACAATTATTAGCAATTTTTATAAATTATTTACCTATTTTTAATTGGGTACTTAATAGTTAGCCACTTTTATTTTAAAGCCTAGCCTAATTAAATCCGGACCCCAACCCATTTAATTAGCCCAAGTAACCCATCCCGAACTCAAAGCCACCCGACCCAATTCCCTTTTTAATCTGGATCGTTGATCATTTATGATCAACAGACCAAATTAGTTCTTAGCATAATTAATCCCTAAAGACTACCCCCCCCCGTCTCATTTTCCCCCTATCATTTTTCACTCAGTCGTCTCTAAGTTCTCTCATCTCTCTCTCTGAGATGCTCCATCTACTAAGCAATGTTCTCCCTTATCCGGCCACCTCCTTGCCGGAAACCATGGAGGTTTAACCTCTCACCAACCTTATGGCTCCATACTTTGCACCTTTGTCACCGTTTGAGGCTCTCAAGTGAATCACAGGCGGTTCAACTCACCCGTCCGGTCTCATGCCATCTTTCCGTCCATCTATGGTCGTTCGAGTAAGATCTATCACCCTCCGGTTACAAGCCGGCAAGATTTTGAGTTTTCTTCCTTCTCTGGGTTTTCTCTGGAAACCCTAACCTTAAAATCCTCCGATATTTCTATATCTGTAACAAATCTATGGGTATTTTGAGGTTTTCACATGTTTTCTTCAAACATCTCCTGTTTTAAGAACGATTTCTTCATCTTAAAAACTAGGGTTTCTTAACCCCTTTCAAAACGCTTTCTCCTATGATTTTTAGTACTAATTTATGACTCTTAGTATGTTTTAAATGTTTGTTTAAGTTTTCTCCTTTACCCGAGTCATTCTATTAAAACCCCCAATTTTTAGGGTTCTGAGTTCGTCTTGGGTGCTATGTTTTATTAATCTGTATGTTTCTCATGAACATTCTATGATGCTGTGAGTTTACTTTATGTTTGCTTGTTAGGGTTTCTGGGTTTGATTATTTTTTGCCTATATCCTGACTATGCTGTAATTCAGACTGTGCTCTATATGAAACCCTAACTCTTATGTGGCACTAGTCTTCTTGTGGTTCTGATTCGTGTCTATTACATGATTATTCTCATAGTGCTGTGATAATTCAATGTTATCTTTGCTATTTGTGAATACCTGAATTTCTATGATTAAATACTTCATTGATCTTTCATGACATTCTCCACTGATTCTCTAATACTTTCCCTAATTATGATGGTGATTTCCTATCTCTCCTTGCTTGTAGCATAATTATCATGTTCATATGTGATATTCTCCTTTGATTGGTACTGACTTCCTATAATTAGGACCTCAATCGAGGGTTTCCTCATTGATTTTCGGAGTTTAAATTATTGATTGCCTTATTTCTATGATTGACTTTGCTGTCAAATTAGTATACATATTTTCCTTAATTATAATTCTGAATCTGGCTTTGCTTACGTATGATATACCTATACTATACCTAGGCTACTTTCCTTATATGTTATAACCAGCTTTCAATTGATTTCCTTTCCCTTTTTTTTTATCCTCGTATTGTATCCGTTTGAATATGACTCCCTAATTAAAGGAACTCCTTTTACCAACTTGATTCTAATTGATTGTTTTACTCCCATAATTACGGCTGAAACTATTATATTACTTTATTTTTCTGCCTATTTCAAAACTATAAATACTCTTGTCACGACCCCAAATCCTAACAGGCCGTGATGGCGCCTATCGTGGAACTAGGCTAGCCGACCATCACTTNCGTTCCCATATTAACTAAACAACCTCCCAAGAACTGGAGTAAATAGTCATGAGCATCTAAGAATAAATAAATCTAACTTTGCTAAAACTATAATATATGTCTCTGAATCAAATGCTAAACTAAATAAGGAAGGGAAATGGAGAAGTTGTGGACGCTGGACAGCTACCTCGAAATCCCGTGAATTGCCTGCTATCAACTGCGTCAGCTATTGCTGCGAACTAGTACCTGGATCTGTGCACAGCGGCACAGGGAGTCTTTATGAGTACGCCAACTCAGTAGTAATGAAAATAAATCACAGTCTGAGTAATATAAACACACAGAACATGTACACAATTCCACAAACCAGTAAAACACCAAGTCACCACGT
>MDKH01081463.1:0-28513 GCA_005239495.1 Nicotiana undulata | reverse complement strand
TACGTTGGCTTGTCTAGCGGGTTCAACGTTAGACGCAGTCACGGTCTGGAAGGTGGGATTTTCCGGGTCGTGACAAAAACGAATATTTTATATGTAAATATTACAACAACATTCAGATATAATGGGTTCAAACAATTAAGAAAATATTTTTTTGTGATTAATATTTGAATTGAGTGCAGTTAGTTTAAATTTGAAAGCATAACATAATGAAAATCCACATGACAATGTAATAATATTATTGTTGAATAATATAATATCAAAAATAAAAAATAAATAGAGAATTTATTTTTAGATTTTTATCATAGGAAAAACGGTAAAACTTATTTGAATTTGAGATGAGAAAGTTTTATATTATGATAAGAAAAGTCATAATATGAATAGGTCCACGTAACTCAAGTATAATAGATAAAATCAAAAACTAAAAATATAGAATAATAAAAATAAATTAGAGATAATGTGAGGATATTTATAAATCATAAGTTTAGAAAATAAAATAAATTAAATATACAAACCTAAAACTAGAAAGGGAAAGGCTAATTGAATTTGAAATTAGAAAGTTGTTAAAATTAAATATACAATAATTAAAAAATTAGCAAAATTATGTTAAATTATTGAAAACAATTACTATTAGAAATGAAAGGGAAAGGCTAATTGAATTTGAAATTAGAAAGTTGTTAAAACTATGATTAGAATGCTCAAACTATGGATACTATCACGAAATTGAAGTTTTATTTATGAAAAAAATAACTAAAATACAAAATAAATTTCTAAAAAGGTAATTATACTAATGAAAATTAAAAATTAAATTTGTATTAAAGCTAAAAAGAATGAAAATTTACATAAGAAATAAGCTGACAGTGAAAATATTACTACAACATTTAAATATAATGTGTTCAAACAACTAAGAAAATATTTTTCTATGATTAATATCTGAATTGAGTGCAATTAGTATAAGTTTGAAAGCATAACATAATTTTTTGAAACTATGTTCCAATTTAGAAAATAGAATGATAAGAATTATTTTATTTGAGATGATATTTTTTTTTAATTTTGGAAAATATTATGGAAAGAAATAAAATGACAGTAAACATATTACTACCTACATATAATATGTTCAAACAATTAAGAAATTATTTTTCTAATATTAAAATAAATCTTAAAAATATAAAATAACTTTCTTATATAGGTAATTTTATTAATGAAAGTTAAAAAAATTAAATTTATATCTTAAATGTAAAAAAAGAAATTTAACTGCATCTAAATAAAAAATAACTATAAGAGAACTCAATACATTTGGAACATAATCATCAAATAACTTATGTATTAATATTTAGCCTACATCAATTTTATAATTTAAAATAAAATATGATATTATTTTGGTTATAGGTAAAGCATTAATGTAAAAATAATTAAAATATATAGTAGGTAAGAGAATGTATAAAAATAGAGATAGTATGAGGATACTCATAAGTTAAATTAATTTAAGAATAAATAAATTAAATTATACGTATTTAATAAAATTACAATAAATTTAATTGATTAAAAATTCCGAATGAGAGGATACAAGCATAAAAATATACCAAATTTCAAGAATAAAACATTTCTATTTATTAAAAATCGTTAAAAGAATAATAAGAAAGACATTAATTTAATTATAAAGCTAATAAAATATTATATGATAGTACAATAATATTAACTAATAAATAATACAATAACTATAAGAAAAAAATAAAATAAAAAAGAATTTGTGTACTAATAATGTGATGAATAAGACATATTTAACTTTTAGATAAAAAACAAGTGATAGTAAGAAGTTGTCACGACCCAAAACCCATAAGGTCGTGATGGCGCCGGACACCACTGTTAGGAAAGCCAATCATTAATTAATAGAAGTAAATTCCGGTTTTAGCATTTTTGAAATCGTTACTTTTCACTTCAGTACATAATAATGGGATAAAATCCGATACAAAAAATATGATAGTTTAACAATCCATCAAAATGAAATATACCCCAACACATCCCCAGAACCCGGTGACACAAGTACATGAGCAACTTCTAAGAATTTATACAATTATACAACGCTTGTCCGAAGAACAAATTGGACAAAGACTTTAAATTAAATGCAAATACATAGAAGGGAGACTCTGTCAGCTGCGGAACGCCTCCGGATGATGCAGCCCGTCTAAGTCTCCAAGTCAACCACTGCTAAGAATGTACCTGTGCAACAAAATGCACAACAAGTGTAGTATGAGTACGGAAACAACGTGTACCCAGTAAGTATCCCGCCTAACCTCAGAGAGGTAGTGACGAGAGGTCAAATTAGAAACTTGCTAAAGGTCAATTTAGAATATTCAAGTGTGACACTAAGCATGGTTATCATATGCAATTTATTAAGTTCAGGAATAAATAATGTCAACTCTTTCCACATTTAAAACTTTATTTCTTCGTCATATTAATAACGATTAATCAACATAGGTGATTTAATCAAATAACAACTTAATCAACGGGAATGAACGACTTCTCCCAAAAACGAAGAATCTTTAATAACTCTAAATCTTTGTCATTTCAATTGACAACTAAAAATTCCAGGCCAGTAATAAGGCAAAATCATAGCAACTACGCAGCAAATATCATGTGCAAGCAATGCCGAGGGTCGAACGACGCAGACCAACAAGAATAAACTGTGCACTGCGGAGGGTCGAACGGCTCGAACCATAGATGCATCTATCTACCCCGCTCGCAAATCGATCATGTGACGTGGTTATACATATAAATAAATAAGGCTAGCCTGCTCGTGAATCATACCTGCGACTCAGGTGCTCATACGTACACAAATCCACATAATAAATCCGTATTTTATCAAGAAAGCAGTTCTTCTAAGGAAAGTGGTAAAATTCTTCTTAAAGGAACATGAAATATAACATTCAAACCTTTATTTTGAAACTTGTTTGCCAAGTTTAATGATATTCCCTAATATAACCCTACTAGGTATACAACTATCCACAGAGGAAATCAATTCTCTTTCTAGATGATTAGGAAAATGAACTCTAGTCTTCTTCAGATATTCAATTACGATTTCGATTATACTAGCAGTTTAATAATACGACAGGATCACAGGTTCAACACGCAAAGCATGCTAGTGGGTCCTAGACTACCCGGACAAGGAATGATAGTAGCTACGCACAGACTCCCGTCACCTCGTACGTACGTAGCCCCCGAAGATAATAGCACATACTTGATTAATTCACCTAGGGGGACAATTCCCTCTCACAAAGTTAGAAAGGAGGCTTACCTCGCTACGAAATTCCATAACCGGTTTCCAAGCCTCTCCGACGACTCCAATGGATGCACAACGCCCCCAAACTATCCAAATAACGATAATTCAATGAAAATATACTCTATTATTGGTAACAAATTCAAATTATATAGTTTCCCAACTCCGCCCAATGAATCAACCAAAATTCCCTCAGGCCCACGTGCCCGGATTTCGAAATTTCTCGAAGATAAACTCTACCCATAGCTTTACTAGTTCAAATACACAATTTACTCAAATATTCATGCTCAATTCGTGGCTAAAATCCAATTTATCAAATTTCTAGGTTTTCTTCAAAACCCTAAATTTTCCTAAAATTTCATGTTCAAATCCATGTAGTAATCTTGTATTTAACTTAGAAACATGAAGGAGTTACTTACCTCGTGATTCATGACGAAAATCCCCTCTTAAAGCTCCCCAAAATCGCCCTTGCCAAGATGAAAATGGGAGAAGAAATGACACATTCCCGTTTTTAAAACATTCTGCCCAGGCCCTTTTCGCACCTGCTGTCCAATAGCCGCTCCTGCAGAAAAACCTTCGCAGGTGCGGCTCTAACTCAACCCAGCGACCTCTCGCACCTGCGACCCTCTCCTCCGCATCTGCGCATTCGCAGGTGCGGAAACTTCATCGCATCTGCACTCCCATCCCAGACAGCCAATACTCGCACCTGCGGCTCCGCACCTGCGGCTCCGCACCTGCGGCCAAATCCTCGCATGTGCGGTCACACCAGATGACAACAACCTTCAGCTTTCTTCAACTTCAAATATTGATCTGTTAACCACCCGGAATCCACCCGAGGCCCCCGTGACCCCTTCCAATCACACCAATCCATCCCGAAATATAACACGGACTTGCTTGAAGCCTCAAATCACATCAAACAACATTGAAACGACGAATCGCTCTCCAATCCAAATCTTAAGAACTTAGGATTTCAACTTCTACATTCGATGCCGAAACCTATCAAATCACGTCCGATTAACCCCAAATTTTGCACGCAAGTCATATTCGACATTATGGACCTGCTCCAATTGTCGGAATTGCATTCCGACCCCAATATCAACATTTCCACTTCCGGTCGGATTTTCTCAAAAACCTTCAAATATCTATCTTTAGCCAAATGACTTCAAAATGACCTCCGCACATCCGAATTCACTTCCGATCGCGCTCCCAACTCAAGAATCACCATACAGAGCTATTCCCAGACTTGGAATCCCAAACGGACGTCAATATCTCTGAAATGCGCTTCAAGCCAAACTTAGAAAATTCTTTCAAAAATGTTGACTTCCACAATATACACTGAAACGCTCCCGGGTTATCCAAAACCCGATCCGGACATACGCCCAAGTCCGAAATCATCATACGAACATGTTGGAACCTTCAGATCCTGATTCCGAGGTCGTTTACTCAAAATTCCAATCTTAATCAATCTCTCCAACTTAAGACTACCGAAATGAGAATTTTCCTTCCAATCTAACTCCGAACTTCCTGAATTCCAACTCCGACCATACGCACAAGTCACAATACCTGAAATAAAGCTGTTCATGACTTTCAACCGCTAAATGACGCACTAGATCTCAAAACGACCAGTCGGGTCGTTACATTCTCCCCCACTTAAACAGACGTTCGTCCTCAAACGTGCCAAGAACTGCTCTGGAGTTATCTGAAATCACTGACCAACACCTCGTGCACCTGCCCGTGCTTCCACAGCCCAGTTGAACACATAAGCTTGGATAAAATCTGAAGATAACTTTCTTTGATCCATACAGCCAAATTCTGAACTTAATTCCAACACCGGAAATCCTCTGCCAGGCATGTTCCTAATATATGAACATTGTATTAACTACCACACAAGGCACCAGAACACAACTGCGTACCTTTGCTGAATTGGGACCATACACTGCATAGTCTACCATCTGACCTTAACGACGCTCCCTGAACCTTAATAGCCAGAATTCTACGAATTTGATGCTCTCAATGCACCTTATAAGATATGTATACATCCTGCCATAATGCTGGCGATACCACCACAACGGAGAAGATGTGCAGAAATTTCTAACCAATTGCAGAGTTAACCAAACATTGAATCCTTCCTCTTGACTAAGACCATCATCTCATTACGAACCAATAAGGGTAACTGTCCTTTAATATATTTCACATAATCTTATCGCACCGATCCCAGATGCAATAATATCGTCTCACCCGGTATGAACTTCTCAGTCAACAAATCACTCCCAGACATGACCATCAGTCTCACACGATGCCACAGTGCGCCAATAGGCCACAACTCGAACATGATACATAAGGAAATGACTCGGGAAGGGACTACTTGACTCACGCAACTAATATGAACTTTCCTCAGGAAATAGGGAGTAAAACACAAGAAAAATAATTATAGGAACCTCAACATTCCACTGATGCGGCGTGCAACCTGCTTCGAATAACATACCCGTGGAGGCGTGCCACCCGATCCCATCATAAAATTCATATAAGGAGATACACACCGAGTTGGATTGCTCATTATTACAAATTACTGAATATCGGTCACAAGCACGCTAAGTGCATAATACCATCTTGAGGAGACTGATAGAGCCATATGCTACAAATCTTAAGCACAACTGAGGCGCGATATATATATATATATATATATATATATATATATACACTCTGAATCTCAAGAGCTCAATTGCTCACATAACATTATTACTACGCAGAAACTCAGCACATAGAAAATTTATCAAGCCATTTCACAACTCCCAAGCCGATTCTGCTCGCACCGAACTAGGCTATATACACCACTTTTCTCATAGCACCCAAGAGCAACCGTCATAGCCGGGACAAACACCCCACAATCCACAACCAACTGAACCGAACGCCTTCCAGGCATAAATTCTCAAATAAGCAATGTTGCACTTCTTTATACTTGGTCTAAATCTTCAATCAATCAGGTGACTACATGTCACACTTATATAATCTTCCCGTGGTCACGCTCCCACGACCTTCCACACCAGGTAACAAGTTTGCACGTCCATACCACCGACCATGCTAAGTTGTAAAACTAATCAAGAACCTATAACCAGGATACAAAGCCTCTTTCACCAAGCACCGATCTCAGGTGACACTGAAGACAACACAAGTTTCCTTGCTCATCTGAGCTCATGACATCCTTGTTAACACCAAACCGCAATCTCGATTATTACTCCCAATTACATACTATTTACCGCACCTAACATGCCAATATGAGATAGCGCAAGAATTCCATCATAACTCCTGAACCACTTATAGGGTGAACACTTCATCACATAGAAACCTCTACTTACCTCAACTCTAGAGAATCATCACAACACACGAGTGAATTCTCACAATCACAATACATGCAAATCCTTAAGTAGTAGTCTATGCCACCATAATCCTTCTGGGATCTGCCTACACCTTACAGGCCGTAATACTTGAATGCTTCCAAATAAATCCATTACGGCGGCCGACAAGCCACACACCCACCGGCACAAACCACATGAATAACTTAATCACATTAAAGAAACTGATCACTGCCGTACATGTGCCATTTCAACCATGGCTAACCAATATATCTTCTCCTAATCATCCCTAATTGCCTCATAATAATAGCAACCCCACTCGACACATAATAAACTCAACCCTCACGCATCCCGAGTGGCCTTGATTCACGAGACCATGCTGTCTCAATCCCGTAAATCGTCTTATACCCTCCTGATAACCTTTCTACAATCTGGAGTTTACTCATCTCACTCCTCCAATACTCTTCTACACGCCGAAAATAACATAGAACACTCCAATCATCTTTCCTTTCTCAAAAATTATACTGCAAAAGCTCGATTCTAAATCATACTGCTACTTGAACCCTTAAACACTGCATTCTTAACCTTCGAATTCATTAGGACCGCTATCAAAAGTCACCCACTCTGACTGGACCCGAATACAATCAACTCCAAGGCTCTTCTGGCACATGCACACCTTCTCAATGAAGCACGTGACCGAGTAACTACCCTTACAACTCGCCTATTCCTTAAGCATAAATTGTGAATCTCCCAAAACCTAACCCTTGTCCAATAGGACCAACTTTGCACATATTTATCAAATCCCATGCTTAATTACCACTTTATTCCTTAGCTGTAATAACTTGCCAATATGCCGACAATCCGCAACCCCATGAGAAGACAATCCTACCACCCAACTGCAGGCGGTGAGACTCCCCCACTTAACCCGAAGCTACTTCTTGCACCACTTTAGACCCTGCTGAGATCCTTTCTCCTTTGTTAACATGATTCTGCTCAACCAATCTGCCCAATTCTTCTGAATTCCCCTGTTAGCATTCCCTAAATACTCAAATTCTCTAGCATCATTCAACGATTCTGCCTCCTACCGAATAGCCACTAGAATTATTTGCAAAACTTGCCACACGCACGCCCGCTAACCTGTTCACAGGAGATAACCCACCTGTGGAATTTACAACTGACACCTTCCAACGATGATGTACTTCACACTCCCTACAACATCTATAACCCATCTTAAACTTGTTTCCATTAACTAACTTTACCAGCCCGTCCGCTCCCATGGACATCTACTAAATGCGCTACAATATCTTCTAATTCACCACTATGCTGCCGCTCTCCCACTTTGGTTAAACTCACTCCTGCAAGAAGCTACCCGACTTCCTTTTCTTACACCTGACCTTTCCGAATTTCATCTGCCCACTAACACTTCTCACCTGTCTTCCTTCGCCGTATGCTGCCAAACTGTTACCTCCATTCAATATCACTCTCTGTAGCTCTTAAACCAGTCGATCACCTCAACTTTAAATCTTTCCGAAGATCATCTTCCTCGAGTCGCCTTCATTAGAAGTGCTTATTCAATACTGAACCACAACATACCACGACCTCTGACAGTCGCTTCTTCAATACTTCTTCACAGTACTCTGACCTCATTCAACCGAAGAAACCATAACACCGACAAACTTAACACATTCCATTCGATCAATGATGACGATATCACATCATAGGTGAATATTCCACCTTACTTGAAAACACCAGGTCTTACTACTTTATCAATCCAAAACCTGACCATTTATAGTTCAATTGCCTTTCCTCTGCTGGAACTAAAATGCTGAAATCTCAAAATCATGCTCTGAGAAGACCTCCCTTCAAGTCATTCATTGCCTCTACATATGGGAAAGCATCCTACCATCACACCCACGTCGCGCGATAACCAATCGTTAGCATCATCACTATCTGAGCATAGCCTCAAGGCTCTCAACAACACAACTACAGAGCTGAAACAACATATTATCTTTCTGCAGGGCAACAACAACAGCCCCAACCAATTACGCATGGAAAACATCACGCACCCTATCCGTAGCACCATTTCAATTCCTCAAATTCCTGATTCATAGAAAGCGCTTCGCGACGTGTAAGATTGAGTAGCAAGAAACATAGGCATAATCCTTAAAGGAATCAAATCGCACGATGAAGGAATCAAGAAGGGAAGTACTCCTAACAACCCTGTAGCCTCTCGAAGATAAGTATAGACGTCTCCGTACCGATCCGCAAGACTCTACTAGACTTGCTCATGACTCGTGAGACCTAAAGGAACCTAGTGCTCTGATACCATGTTGTCACGACCCAAAACCCATAAGGTCGTGATGGTGCCGGACACCACTGTCAGGGAAGCCAATCATTAATTAATAGAAGTAAATTCTGATTTTAGCATTTTTGAAATCGTTACTTTTCACTTCAGTACATAATAATGGGATAAAATCCGATACAAAAAATATGATATTTTAACAATCCATTAAAATGAAATATACCCCAACACATCCCCAGAACTTGGTGACACAAGTACATGAGCAACTTCTAAGAATTTATACAATTATACAACGCTTGTCCGAAGAACAAATTGGACAAAGACTTTAAATTAAATGCAAATACATAGAAGGGAGACTCTGTCAGCTGCGGAACACCTCCGGATGATGCAACCCGTCTAAGTCTCCAAGTCAACCACTGCTAAGAATGTACCTGTGCAACAAAACGCACAACAAGTGTAGTATGAGTACGAAAACAACGTGTACCCAGTAAGTATCCTGCCTAACCTCAGAGAGGTAGTGACGAGAGGTCAAATTAGACACTTGCTAAAGGTAAATTTAGAATATTCAAGTGTGACACTAAGCATGGTTATCATAGGCAATTTATTAAGTTCAGGAATAAATAATCTCAACTCTTTCCAC
Organism: Nicotiana undulata; assembly: GCA_005239495.1. NCBI lineage: Eukaryota > Viridiplantae > Streptophyta > Magnoliopsida > Solanales > Solanaceae > Nicotiana > Nicotiana undulata. The sequence continues at coordinate 18,944 of MDKH01081463.1, read as the reverse complement.
ATTTAACACTTTAATTCTTCGTCATATTAATAACGATTAATCAACATAGGTGATTTAATCAAATAACAACTTAATCAACGGGAAGGAACGACTTTTCCCAAAAATAAAGAATCTTTAATAACTCTAAATCTCTGTCATTTCAATTGACAACTTAAAATTCCAGGCCAGTAATAAGGCAAAATCATAGCAACTACGCAACAAATATCAAGCGCAAGAAATGCCGAGGGTCGAACGACGCGGACCAACAAGAATAAATTGTGCACTACCGAGGGTCGAACGGCTCGAACCATAGATGCATCTATCTTCCCCACTCGTAAATCGATCATGCGACGCGGTTATACATATAAATAAATAAGGCTAGCCTGATCGCGAATCATATCTGCAACTCAGGTGCTCATACGTACACAAATCCACATAATAAATTCGTATTTTATCAAGAAAGCAGTTCTTCTTAGAAAAGTGGTAATATTCTTCTTAAAGGAACATGAAATATAGCATTCAAACCTTTATTTTGAAACTTGTTTGCCAAGTTTAATGATATTCCCTAATATAACCCTACTAGGTATACAATTATCCACAGAGGAAATCAATTCTCTTTCTAGATGATTAGGAAAATGAACTCTAGTCTTCTTCAGATATTCAATTACGATTTCGATTATACTAGCAGTTTAAAAATACGGCAGGATCACAGGTTCAACACGCAAAGCATGCTAGTGGGTCCTAGACTACCCGGACAAGGCATGATAGTAGCTACGCACGGACTCCCGTCACCTCGTACATACGTAGCCCCCGAAGATAATAGCACATACTTGATTAATTCACCTAGGGGACAATTCCCTCTCACAAAGTTAGAAAGGAGACTTACCTCGCTCCGAAATTCCATAACCGGCTTCCAAGCCTCTCTGACGACTCCAATGGATGCACAACGCCCCCAAACTATCCAAATAACGATAATTCAATGAAAATATACTCTATTATTGGTAACAAATTCAAATTATATAGTTTCTCAACTCCGCCCAATGAATTGACCAAAATGCCCTCGGGCCCACGTGCCCGGATTCTGAAATTTCTCGAAGATAAACTCTACCCATAGCTTTACTAGTTCAAATACACAATTTACTAAAATATTCATGCTCAATTCGTGGCTAAAATCAAATTTATCAAATTTCTAGGTTTTCTTCAAAACCCTAAATTTTCCCAAAATTTCATGTTCAAATCCATGTAGTAATCTTGTATTTAACTTAGAAACATGAAGGAGTTACTTACCTCGTGATTCATGACGAAAATCCCCTCTTGAAGCTCCCCAAAATCGCCCTTGCCAAGATGAAAATGGGAGAAGAAATGACACATTCCCATTTTTAAAACATTCTGCCCAGGCCCTTTTCGCACCTGCGGTCCAATAGCCGCTCCTGCGGAAAAACCTTCGCAGGTGCAGCTCTAACTCAGCCCAACAACCTCTCGCACCTGCGACCCTGTCCTCCGCATCTGCGCATTCACAGGTGCGGAAACTTCATCGCACCTGCGCTCCCATCTCAGCCAGCCAATACTCGCACATGCGGCGTCCAAGCCGCACCTGCGGCTCCGCACCTGCGGCCAAATCCTCGCAGGTGCGGTCACACCAGATGACAACAACCTTCAACTTTCTTCAACTTCAAATATTGATCCATTAACCACCCGGAATCCACCCAAGGCCCCCGGGACCCCGTCCAATCACACCAATCCGTCGCGAAACATAACACGGACTTGCTCGAAGCCTCAAATAACATCAAACAACATCGAAACGACGAATCGCTCTCCAATCCAAATCTTTAAGAACTTAGGATTTTAACTTCTACATTCGATGTCGAAACCTATCAAATCACGTCTGATTGACCCCAAATTTTGCACGTAAGTCATATTCGACATTATGGACCTGCTCCAACTGTCGGAATTTCATTCCGACCCCGATATCAAAATTTCCACTTCCGGTCGGATTTTTTCAAAAACCTTCAAATATCTATCTTTAGCCGAATGACTTCAAAATGACCTCCAGACATCCGAATTCACTTTCGATCGCGCTCCCAACTATATAATCACCATACGGAGCTATTCCCAGACTCGTAATCCCAAACGAACGTCAATATCTCTGGAATGCGCTTCAAGCCAAACTTAGAAAATTCCTTAAAAAATGTTGACTTCCACAATATACACCGAAACGCTCCCGGGTTATCCAAAACCCGATCCGGACATACACCCAAGTTCGAATCATCATAAAAACCTGTTGAAACCTTCAGATCCTAATTCCGAGGTCGTTTACTCAAAATTCCAATTTTAATCAATCTCTCCAACTTAAGACTACCGAAATGAGAATTTTCCTTCTAATCTAACTCCGAACTTCCTGAATTCCAACTCCGACCATACGCACAAGTCACAATACTTGAAATGAAGTTGTTCATGACTTCCAACTACTAAACGATGCGCTAGATCTCAAAATGACCGGTCGGGTCGTTACAGAAGTTTGTTAAAATAATATGATCTATTGTGCTCAAACAAGACAGATCACAACATGATATGTTTAGTATTCTTTAACACTGTGCGAATCAAAATACAAGACTAAAATCAAGGGGTTAGGTTGCTACAAAAATAAAAAAAAATAAGTTATGCACTACGAGATTTGAACAATAATTTCATATCCTACTGTGATGACCCAAGGGGTCATTTTATGAATTTAGACTCCTGTATAGGCTTATTAGCCATAAAAAGATTAATTTTAACTACCTCGATATGCATGCGTAATCCAAGCGTGAAACCAGAAAGCTTTTGTGTGAAAATATAAGAAATAATAATTTTTTTGAATTAAAATTTTGATTTTAGTTGACTTGAGTCAATATTTTGAGTAAACGAACTCGGATCTGTGTTTTGACAATCCCGAGAGGTCCACAGTAAAATATGAGACTTGGGAGTATGCCCGGAATTGAATTCCGAGGTCCCAAGCCTTAGAAATCAAGTTTTGAAAGAAATTAATTTGCTGAATTATTAATGAAATAAAGAAAAGAATTAATGTTTTAAATCATTGATATCGGGCCCGTATTTTGGTTCTGGAACCCGGTACAGATTTGTTATGATATTTAGGCCTTGCCTGTGAAATTTGGTGAAAAACAAAGTTCGTTTGACGTGATTCGGACATCCGGTTGAAAAGTTATGAACTATAAGTGTTCTTGAGGAAAATAATGAATTTTGAGGTTTAATTCATAGTTTTACATGTTATTTTCATGATTTGATCGCATGAGCAAGTCCTTACGATGCTTTTAGACTTGCGTGCATGTTTGGCTTAGAGCCCCGAGGGCTCGAGTGAGTTTCAAATAGGTTTGGGTTGTGTTGCGCTCGTTCTTTCTTATGCTTCTACGTTGTTTCTTCAAGCATAAATGATATCATATTGAACAAACGAGCTCCTATTTCTGTTTTGAATGAAGTATAAGATCCGTATCGTAATTACGGACCCGTAGCAAAAAGAATCATCGAATTTGGACATTGTATGAGGATTTTATGGGCATTTTACTAAGGTTGCCAGATATTTCAGGTTAATTACGAAATTGGCACTGCGACGTATTAAAAATCTGCACTATTTGCAAATATTAAAACCTACATATAAGGTCAATTGAGTGATTCAAAAGCCTAACTTGATTATAATTTCACAAGAAATCCATTGGAGACATAAAAATCGAGTTTCAGGATCGTTTGGCACGAGAAACGAGGCAAAATAGCTGGCAGAAAAATATATATAAAATGGGCAGACTTCTTTTTCTTTAAATTTTTGAACTCCAAAGTCCTAGGAACTAATTTCTTCACCAAATATCATCCCCAAGTCATAGGTAATCAATTATAAACTTTACTCTTTCAATTACCCATTGTTTTTCATCATTTTTAAATCAAAAACTAAGAATTTTCATGGTAAAAATTGAGGGTTTGGGTAGAATTAGGGAATTTTGTAAAAATCAAATCTTTACCTTGAATTGAGGTCGGATTTCGGAGCTAATTGTATATTTGGGTTTATGGGTGAATGGGTAAACGTAATTTGGTCCGAACCCCGAGTTTAGACCAAGCGGGCCCGGGGTCGGGTTTTCACTTTTTTGAGAAAACTTAGGAAAAAATGTAATTTTCAATAAAGTTAGTTCCTTTAGACTTAATGATATTGAGTTAATTATGATTAGATTCGAGCAAGTTAGAGCAAGATTCTAAAGGAAAAGTTATAATTGAGCAGTGAGTGGCCTGCGAAATTGAGGTAAGTGTTTGGTCTAACTTTGACTTGAGGGAATAGAAATCCCCAATTGTTTGCTATGTGAAATTCATGTGTGTGGTGTATAGGTGAGGTGACGAGTATCTATGCACCACAAATTTCCTGTTAAACATGATCCCTTTCCCGTTTCCAATTTAATTGATTCATGTCTTAATTGTTCTATGTTCATTATTGTTTCTATGACTACTTGGCCTTGTTACTTTGTTGTTAAATATTGTTGTGGTTATTTTGGAAGAGTATTGGTTGTTTATTTGGTTTCCTTGTGTGTACAAAAAGGTTGAGCAACTAGGCATTGTTTTACGAGAGATATACATATATACATACATATATATTTATGTTCCCGTTGGTTTCATTTTTGAGATGATATTGATGAAGTTAATGAGAAAATACAGTTTTTGTTTATAATTGCGAAGGCAAAAGTATTGTGAAAGGCTTGCCTGAATTGTGAAATTTTTATAAATAAAGTGATATGATATGTCTGGTGGGAGCGGGTTGCACGCCGCAATAAGGAGTAAAAAGGGTGGACAGGTGGGATCGGGTTGCACACTGTAACAGGAGAAATAAGGGTGATATATATGTAGGGAGGAGCAATAAGGGTGGACAGGTGGGATCGGGTTGGACGCCGCAACTAGGAGTAATAAGGGAGAATATTCATGTTTATTATTTATAAAACAAAAGCTGGAACACTCATTGCTTTATTGTCATTATTTAATATTCTGCTATTATTGTTATTTGAAGTGAATTGTTCTGTTTACGATTGTTGAGACATAAATATTGTGAAAGGTTTTAACTTAAATTGTGAAATCTTTTCATTAAAAAGAGATGTGATTGTCTGGTGGGAGCAGGTTGCACGCTGCAACAAGGAGTGATAAGAGTGGACTGGTGGGATCGGGTTGCACGCTGCAACAGGAGTAATAAGGGTGATATATTTAGGAAGGTGTTAGGCACCCCTCAAGATCCACAAGTGTGGTTCCCGACCAAATAGTTTTCGTGAATTTGTACAATTAGCAAATAACAAGTAAGGGACTCAAGTAAGAGGGGATCTCAAATATTAAGCAAACAAGTGTTTGGGAAAATAGTTATAAAATGACTAAGTTTTGAAAAGGATTATAATACAACATTTAAAGGAAAGGTGTCCTAGGTTTGAAATAATATGGATCACATCAATGCAATACCCGATAGACACTCTTCGAAGAGGAGCTACACGTGGTATTAGCGCATCGGTCATCATGTCCATATTCTACCATCCCCCCCTCCCGCGAAGGTAATTAAAGCGCGTGTTAGTCATGAACTCTATTGCGTGCTATTACCCATCCCATCCTATCAGTCCCGGAGGAGGTTAGGACTACTATCCTAAAAGGGAGGTACTAGGCAGACCCTCAGGTTTAAAGGTAAAATTCTAGAGCGACAAATAAGAACATTTAGGACTGTAGCAAATGGGAAACAGATAGGAGCATACAAAAGGCTCAAGTTTACCTCCACAGGTTATGCACATAATTAGCACGACTCAAACACATATAAGGGCAGTATTTATGGAGGTTCTAAGACATGGTGTCTAGGTGAGTTCAGAGAATAAACAGGCAGTTTTGCTATCCCTTTAAATTCCTAATTAGTTTGCCTACTGATTGGAGGAGATTGTTAACATTAAGCAGCACACATAAAGGAAGCAGGTTTTCAGTTTTTAAGATTTTATCACCTAAGGCTTGCCTAGGCGTGGGGCAGTACACATTAATTACCAGAATCCTTAATGGAACTGTTGTGAATTTTACCTAAACATGTTGTTCTAGGTTATTCAAAACACAGAAGTCATTACCAGTTATTATTTTAGAGAAAACTGAGTGGGGTTGTTTATACCCCTTATACATCAGTATTTAAGCTAAGTGTAGTTGAGTGATTAGGGCCCTATAACATGGTATCTAATGCACAAGAAAAGATGCACACACAGAATTCCTAAACATGGTTTCTAAATGCGAGATGATGCATATGCAGGACCTTGAAACATGATTTCTAGATGTACAGTAATCACAGTCCTAATTTCAGAGGATACGTGTTTATTAGCGTTGTTTTATCTTAAAACATGATTTCTAAGCGTCAATATTTTCTTGTTTAAACATACTTTCAGGAGATGCAACATAACATGTTCATTAATGTTATTTAGCCTAAAAGCAGGATTTCTAGGCGTACATGGCAGTGAAAGTAGAAAACATCATTTGTTAGCAGGAATTTTCTAAGCAAGTGAGCATGTTGGACAGCAGGTATGAAACCTAAGAAGCAGGATCTCTAATGCATGAACATACGAACATACAAAGGATCTCTATTGCGCATATAGGAAATAAAAGCCTAAGCATGGTTCTACCCTTGTAATTAGCTAAGCATGCATGGTTACCCCTCCCATTTCACTATCCAACCCCCATAAGTTGTTTACAAATTATTACATGCCAGGAACCATGAATTACATAACCAAATAGAAAGAAAATAAAAAGTTATTCTATAGAGAGCCTTCACTTAGGCCCAAATCCTCCAAGCCTTGTGCCATATGGTGTTTCATAGCCTTTTCACACTCTGGGCGTGCCAAAGTTCCCTAAGGACCTCAAGGGCTCCCGGGCAATGCTCACACCCAGACTTGGTAACCAAGAATGGAATATGTGCAGTGTGGAAGTACCAACCTTAGTGTGTTAGAGTTCAGAGGGAGCTCAAGGGTCCTAAAGCGGTGCTCACACTGAGGGGGAAGAACTTAAAGGTCTAGGAATCAAGTGAAGTGCAGGAGATAGGTTAGAAAAGACTTTTTAGTAGAAAACAATGTTAAAAGGGACTTGTTTGAAATAGTTTTGAAAATAAAAGGGAGTTGCCCAGTAAAACAGATTTGAGAAGAGTAAGGCGATTAGCAGCTCGAACATGGAGCCAAACAGATTCAGTAACACTCACAGAACCAAGATAGGTTCAGCAACACAAATCTTCACACAAGGGCAATGGGGATTTGGATACATAGAGCACATAACATGATGAACACATAACAGGCAAAAATCTTGCAATTGGTACGGGTAGTGGGACGCAGACTTAGGAATCTCAGTTAGACATGGTCACACAATCAGAAATTCTTAGAGTATAAGATCAATCATGGTTTGAAACCAACACAGAATCAGATTAGAGGGAGTACTGGGAGAGAATAGGACATAATTACACATATGTTTAAGGAAACAGTTCAGAGTATAGAACGTGTTAAGTAACATGCAATGCAATTATAATATCCTAGGGATCACATGTTGAGGCTATAAGGGAGGGGATACCAAGAACTAAACAACATAGTACCCAATTAGTTGCAAGTAGGACAACACAGCCATAAGTAAAAGAAGATCAGAAATAGGATGAGTCGTAGTAACCAGAGAAACATGTTGTGTTGGGGCTTCAAATATAAATGGGAAACGTACTAGTTGAATATAGCAAGCACAGAGTAAAGAATAAGTAAACATCACAATTAGTCTTGGCTTTCAGCCGACTAGTAACAACAGACAATCAATAGGAGCAATAGAATGTATGTGTGAGCAAGAGAGAGTGGAACAAGGTGTGTCTCTTTTTTGTCAATGCATGGATAGAGTATATATATAGTTGGAATTAGGTGAAAACGAATAAGGTAAAAAGTCAGACTTTCCGGTAATTATGGGACTCAGAGAATCAATTAACTGTGAGTATCCCTAGAATTAAGGGAATCATTCAAACGGCGAGTGACAAATAAGGAAATAATGTAAAATAGTGTTCATAACAGGCAATTAGATATCCCTTAATTGAAGGTTGAACTCAAACGGCTAGTAGGTAAACATAGTTAAGGAAAGTTACTATGCACATGACATATAAGAAGACAATTTTAAACCAAATCAGGCAGAAAATTAAGACTAGGTTCAAAAAAATATTAATTAAGGAAGCAATATCAATCAACAGTAACGAATGAAGGTAAGAAAATAGATTAGAGATTGGAAATCAGAAGAATATCTCATAGGAGATCAGTAAGACTTTCGAATCATAGTGAATCAGGAATTCAAACAACAACTAGTGAATAGAGATTCTTGTGTATAAACAGAATAACCACATTATAAGCAAAGCAATAAGTCAGGAAATAATTGAGTAACAAATAGCACAGAATCAAGGACTCGAGCAAGCATAATGCTAATTGAAGAGAATTAACATGAAATAACAGGGATGTTAAGCAAGAACATCAGAAACCCTAGTATATGAAATTAGGGGTCATGTGAGTTATGGAGTGAACAATGAGATAGACAAGGGGGCAAGAATAATCAAAGACGAACAACATAGGGTAGAGATCAATGAAACATAAACACATATGCAACCACACTGGAAAATCAGTAGTTTCAAGGTTTAGATCTAAAAATTAGGGTTTCACACATATGCTAGTATGAATCAGCAGAGTAGACATGATAGACGCAAAAGCGATGAAGAGTCATAAACCCTAATAGGGAAAAACAGAGTAAAATCACTAGAAACTTAAGCTACTCGTGAAAATCAGGCACACATACTGATCAAAACAAAAGCAAAAGGTTTCAATAATGGTAAATATGATGAAAATCATGAGATAACGTTAAAAGTGAACAGGGGAAACTATTTTGAAAAAGGGTTTAGGAACCCCTAGCTTAAAAATGAAGAACCGCTTAGGGGGAAACGGAAAAGCTTTAAAGAAAACATCATAATAACTCGTAATAAGCATAGGTCTATTGCAGATCTAAAAGAATCGGAGGGTTTTAAGCATTAGGGTTTCAAAGAAAACCCAGAAAGATAAGAAAAACCTCAAATGTCACTGGTTTGAGCCCCAAAGGTCACAAATCTTGCTCGAACAGCCGGAGGTGGCCGGAGATGGCCAGAGGATGGTGAGCACAGGCCCATGGGGTAGGAGAGTTAACCCAGGCCCCTTGAAGACCTTAGAGATGGCAAACACCGGTGTAAGGGAACCATAGGAAGCAGGAGGATGGTGAGGGATTCATGGTCTCCGGCTAAGAGACGATCGGAGAAGACGAAGAGGTTCATCGGAGCTGGAGAGGTAGGAAGTCTCTAGAAGGGACTAGAGAGATAGAGAGAGAGAGTAGAGAGATGAGAGACGAGTGAAAATGAGGGGTCGGGGGGGTTAGTCTAGGTTTAATTATGGTAGGTGTGATCTGAGTCGTTGATCAAAATTGATCAACGGTTCAGATTAAGTCATAGGCTGGGCCGGGTAGGAATTGGTTTGGGCTGGGATTAATTGGGCTAATTAAATCAGGTGGGTTGGGTTTAACTAAGGTTATAATTAAAATTAAAAGTGGCCATTAGTTAAATACCCATAAAAATAAAATAAATAATTGATAAAATAGTTAATAATTATATAGAATGAATGTAATTCTAAGTAAAAAAAAATTAAGGTAATTAGCTAATATTAAGATATGAAAATGACTGATTTATAGAATTAAAATATCATAAAAATGTATAATTGGCTATAATTGCAAAATTGTTATAGTTATAGCTAAATTATACCAAATTGGCTGATTTGTGAAATAATCAGGTCCTAATAGGATTAAAAATGACATATTGATCTGGGAAACATTCTGAAATTATTTACAATACAATTTATGAATAATTATTGAATATAAAATACTAAATAACTAGAAAAAAATATGATAAAAATATGAAAGATTATGGAAAAATATCAATTATTATGAAAAGTGATTTTGAATTTATAAAATAATTTTTGAGGAAATATTGGGTATCAACAGTCGGTTGTACTGATACTACACTTTGCACTCTTTTGTGCAGATTCAGGTATCGACCAGTAATAAAGATATTTAGAGCGGCTATTCATTTATTCGGAGACACGAGGTATATCTGCCGGCGTTCGCAGATCCCGAGAGTCTTCTCCTATTTTTATAAAACTGTTTTATTATATTCAGAACAATTACACTATTTCTTTCAGCCCATTATTTGTAGTATTCTTTAGTAGTTCGTGAATTGTGACACCAGACCCTGGGTAGTTCTATAGTTACTTATGTAATTAGTTCGTGGCTCGGTTTATTTAAGTGTTTATTATTTTATGTTTGAAATTATTCATTGAAAGTCAGTAGCTTAAGTTTATTTTATAATTGTTTATTATGTTTAAATGGATAATCAGAGGTAAATAGCTAATCGAACTCTAACATTGGCTTGCCTAGCAAGTGTGGTGTTAGGCGCCATCATGAACCCTAATGTTGGGAATTTGGGTCGTGACGTGTTGGTATCAGAGCTTACGAACGAACTTGGTAGAGTCTGAAGGATCGGTACAGAGACGTCTGTACTTATCTCTCAGAGGCTATGAAGTTAGGAACAATTTCACTTCTATTCTACTATATCGCGCGAATTTATTCTACCATTGATGATTGAACTTGTCTATTCTTGTCCTCTCACAAATCTCGTCAACACGCAAAGCGTCTACAACCGGACAAGAGGTGAAGCCCCAATGACAGCTACAATTAGGGGAGGAGAAAGAAGTAGAGCTCAGTCTAGAGCTCGAACATCAGCACCTACTGTAAAGCCTCATATGGATCTAGACGCGGAGGTTCTAGCTCAATAGGTACATGTTGGACTAGTTCAGATTCTAGAAGGAATTATAGATACTCCGGTGTTGCAGGTGTCAAGACCCGAAATCCCACCTTCGGACCATGACTGCGTCTAACGTTGAACCCGCTAGTCAAGCCAACGTACACAATTACATTAACATATTAACACTGAAATAACAGAAATAACTAGAACAACTTATATTCCTTTTTAAGTGCGAAGGTAGATAACTACTGAACTAAATAAAAATACCAATAATACATTCCGTTAGCAATATCCCAGAACCTGGAGTCACTAACTCACGGACTGTCTATGAGACTACTAAATACAAGGTCTGAAGAATGAATACATAACTGTCTCAAAACTAAGGAAAAAAAAGAAGACAGAATAGAAAGATAAGGGTAGAGGAGACTCCAAGTCCCACGAACGTCTGCGGGTCTACCTTGAAATCTCCGAAGTGGACTGAAGGATACTCCCTCTATCAGTGTCCACCGGGTCTGGCTACGGGATCTGCACAACATAAAGAAGTGCAGGTGTAGCATCAGTACAATCGACCCCATGTACTGAGCAAGTGCCGAGCCTAACCTTGGCCGAAGTAGTGGCGAGGCTAGACACGACAACGATAACCTACCTGTACAGTTCTACCAAAAATATAGCAGGGAAGTAACAGATATTTAACAAATAAGCAAGTAATACGGGAACAAGTAAGGGGGAAACAAGTATGAAGTAAAATGAGATATCGAATACTATAAATAAACAGATAAATGAATGACACCGCATCACCCTTCGTGCTTTTACTCTCGTCTTCACGATGCAACAAGTAAATATATGAAATGAATGCAATAATAAATGAAATGAAAGGCACAGCATCACCCTTCGTGCTTTACTCTCTTCCTCACAGTGCAATAATGAATAAATGAAATGAGTGGCACGACATCACCCTTGGTGCTTTTACTCTCTTCCTCACATTGCAATAATAGATAAATGAAATGAATGGCACGACATCACCCTTCGTGCTTTTACTCTCTTCCTCACAATGCGATAAGTAAATAACTGAATGAATGATATGAATGAATGGCACGTCATCACCCTTCGTGATTTACTCTCTTCCTTACCCAAGTAATATCAACAATAAATAACAACTTGGCAAGGAAATCAATTACCGAACTTTCAATTCATAACCAACAGACATAGGGAATAACAACTAAAATCAACACATTTGCCCGGAGAGGGTCTCATTTATAACCAATTCCTTACGAGTACATAACTTAATGATTTGGTTCCTCCACTAGGACATCACAACACAATTCTTAATCAAGTAGTCTCCACAGTTAAACAATTTCCCAAATGAACTACTTCATAACACAATAATCATTAAGGTAATAACAAATAATTAAGCAAAACGGACTCACGGGCATACTTGAAACACAATGTATAGGTACTCGTCACCTCACCTATGCATTGGACATGATAAAACACATAGCACATAGGGCACAATACCTATTCCCTCACCAAAGTTAGGCAAGACACTTACCTCGGGTCCAAAAATGCAAGTCAAGCCTCTAACACTGCCTTTCCTCTCGAATCCGACTCCGAAACGATAATATCTAGACATAATTAATTCAATAACATCAATAATGACTTAATAAGTCTGTCCCATAGCCTAATTACTCATTTCCCAACATTCTTCCAAAAATACAAAAATTCGACCCAGGGCCCGCTTGGTCCAAACATGAGGCTCGGACCAAAACCTGATCACCCATGCCCCCACAAATTCAAATATGCAATTTGTTTTGAAATCCGACCCCAAAATGAGGTTGAATTACCCAACATCCCATGAACCCTAACTCTACCCAAAACCCCTAATTTCTACTTTGTTTTCATGATTTTAGGCCTAGATTCTAGTGATTAATGAAGAGGAATGGAAGGAATTGGTGTTAGGAACACTTACCTATGAAGCTATGGTGATGGAGGTCTTCAAATATCGCCTAAGGAGAGTGGGGAAGAAGGAGGGTTGAGAAAGGTGGTGAAAATCCCATAATGTTTCTGTTTTTGACAATTAAAAATCACTGGGCAAAAATACCCTTCGCGTTCGCGGGCCCCTGGTCGCGTTCGCGAAGGGTTGACTATCCCCTGACCTACGCATTCGCGAGTCCTTGGCCACGTTCGCGTAGGTTTGACTCTACTGGCTTACGCGTTCGCGAAGAACAATGCTACCCAGCCCCCCGACCTCACCCTAACCCTACGCATTCGCACCCCTTGGGACGCTTTCTCTTAGAGACACCTTCCGACGCTCCGCGTTCGCGTAGAGTAAAACCCAGGCCTCACCTACTTACTCTTCGCGTTCGCGAGGGTTGGCCCGCATTCGCGAAGAGTAGTTCATCAGACACCAGAAAAACATCAAATCAAACACCAGATTTTCTAACTTTTTGCACCCCGTTAGCTGTCCGAAACTCACACGAGCCCTTTGGGCTCAACACCAAAGATACACACAACTCCCAAATCATCCTACGTACTTATGCGAGTACTAAAACCACCGAGATAACATCAAAATCAATGAATTAAGCACCAAAATCTATGAAATTCCTCAAAAACTTCATTAACCTTTAACTTTTCCATTTTCGATCTGAAACACATCAAATCAAGTCCGTTTTACACCAAACTTTACAGATAAGTCATATAACACATATTAAACCTGTTTCGGGCTCTGAAACCATAATACGGGCCCGGTATCATAGATTTCAAATCAAATTCCATTTCACAAAGTCTTTATTATTTTCATAAAACAATTTTCTTTAAAAATTCATTTCTCGGACTTGAGACCTCGGAATTTGATTCCGGGCATACACCCAAGTCCCATATTTTCCTACAGACCCTCCGGGACCGTCAAATCACGGGTCCGGATCCGTTTACCAAAAATATTGACCAAAGTCAACTGTATTTAATTAATTACTGCAAATTCAACTTATTATTAAATTTTCACATAAAGGCTTCCCAGCTACGCGCCCGGACTGCGCACGCACATCGAGGTAAGATTAACGAAGGCTTTTGAGGTCTCGAAACACAGATTTAGTTAAATTAGCATAGGATGACCTTTTGGGTCATCACAACAGGACGCACTAGTCCGTTTATTGAGATTGGACAAGTTTACCAAACTATTTGCACTCCATTTCAGTGGTACATCTTTTGAGGACCCACATAATTTTCTTGACCGCTACTATGAAGTATTGCAGAACGTGGGAATAAGTTGAAAGCAACGGCGTTGATTTATATGAGATGTGAAGTTTAACATTGTGGATTATCAGGCATTGTGACCTATGATTTCGTGCCAAGTGGAGAAGTCCACTGTCAAGGAATAGATTGTGGGGTCATGTGTTATATCGGTTTTGGCCTAGAATGTATAAGGCCTGAGATTTTGCAAGAGATAAAGCTGGCACTTGCGGTATGTCTGCCTCCTTAATAACCATATACCTCAGTACCAAAGGATATTCAAACAACTTTAAATCTACAGAAGGTCTACTCAGCGGGGAAGTCACGGTTGCGGATTTTAGGGTGCTCCAGAGGGAGTACAGTGGTTGACAAGCTTCTAGACTATATGGTTCGTGCCAAGGTTTATCTGCATAGAGCTCTACCTTTGGGGTCATTGTGCATCAATAAGGATAAGAGTTATCCCAAGGAATAATGAAGGGTACATGAATAAGTGGGGTAGTTCACCGGTGTTGAGTCAATATGGTAAAGGAGAAATTGGTCGCCGGTGGTTGAGGCAAGCCTATGAAGAGGACGACCAGCCAGTGCAACATCAACTATTTGACTCAGTTCACGTAATGCTATTGAAATACTTTGTTTCTCGAACCTTCCATTTTTGCGTGACGCTTAGGGTTTGAACGATTGTGTCAGGTCACCATGACAATGTCAGAACATGCCATCAGGTTTGATAAGTTACCCTGTCGTACTCCTACTTCAGTTCATATATCCAAAGGGCGATTCCCCAGACTCATTAAAGGACTCGATTATGATTGTAAAAAAAAATTGTACGACTCAAGGTAAGTTTATACTTCATTTCGGCTAGTAGAAATTGCTTAGATGTTAGAATGTGTCCAGGATGAGGAAAAGAGGAAGATAAGGAGACTAAGAGGTCTCGAGGTTCTAAAAGATTTAGGGGATTATCTTTGCAACAATAAATTATTTCGGCAGGGGCTCGGGCAACCAACCATCCCAGTCCATATATCTGATTACTCGGGGTGCTTCAATGAGTTCTTATAATACACCGCAACTACGAGATTCCTCAAAAGGTTATTCTAGTTATTTGGTATAAACTCGGTATGAGCAGCTGAATCATTTCATCAGAGCACTTAGGCTACATGCCCCATTGCAGTTACAACTCAACTTACATGACCAACTAGGAAAAAAAGGTTCGGAATGTCGAAGGTGGAGGTCAGATTCCTAGAGGTGGAGACCCAGCCTGTTGATATATTTTCTATGGTATGGCTGAAGTCGTTACATTAAATGGTGTCATTACAAGAACAATATCTAATTAATATAAAGTGATGATTTCCTGAACTTAATACGGTTATGCGTAAGTAATAAAATTCTTCTAATATGCTCTACTCTCGGGTGATCTTCGTAACTCAAATACTACTTATGTGAATACTTGTATTGAGAAATTCTTTGGAGATAACCGCGCCTATCATTACGTGTTATAATTTTGTTTAACGGAAAATATTTAAAGGAAGGAAATGGAATGTTTCGATTGGTACGATACACATGTTGCTTGTGATTCAGAATTGAGGACGAGATCCTCGCATTTTAATATGATTTGAGATTTTTAAGTCGGGCTACGAGCCGCGGTGGAAGTTATGTAAGGACAAGGTCCTTGTGATGGAAATTCTTGTGTTTAAATTCTCCCTTGTAAATTAAAATTTTACTATAGTACTGGTAGGGAGTCATGCCTATTAGGCTTATTCAACAATTTATGTATAAAATAATGATAATAATCATAATAATGAATGAATAAATAATAATAAAAGTAATACTAATAATAAGTAAATAAATTAATTAATTAATTAATTAACTGTGCATACTTTTCCAAATCCGTATTATAATTATTGAGCTTTGACCTACGAGGTATGTGCTCGCCCATATGGCGTTAAATGAGACACGCTAATTCGGGTTTATAATTGCGAGGTCTTCAAGCATCGTACCTCGTTATCAGTATTATGAAGGTTTGAAAGAAGATTATTGTCAACGTGAAGTTATTTGATAATTCTGTAATTGGCTATGAACAACTATTAAGAAAATAGAGGCAGTCAAGAACTGGCCTAAACCCACTACAACCACGGATATCAGGAGCTTCTTGGGTTTGGCGGGTTACTATCGTCATTTTGTGGAAGGGTTCTGTCACGACCCCAAATCCTAACCGGTCGTGATGGCGCCTATCGTGGAACTGGGCTAGCCAACACTCATAACTTTCACATTTTTCTTTTCAAATATCTCAATTTATTTTCATCAATTCATAACACGCATATAAATTTCGAAATCTTTAACAAAACAATCAAGTTAACAGTCTACAACAGTCCCCAAGACCCGGAGTCAACATGTCATGAGCATCTACGAAATAAATTAACTCTGATATTGTCATAGACGAACTCTAGGAATAAAATATTAATACTAAATAAGGAAGGGAAATGGAGAAGTTGTGGACGCTGGATAGCTACCTCGAAATCCCCTAAAACTGCTGCTAACGAACAAAGACAGCTACTGCTCCGAGCCGGTACCTGGATCTGTGCACAGAGGCACAGGGAGTAATGATTAGTACGCCAACTCAGTAGTAATGAAAATAAATCAAAGTCTGATAAATACGAAACACACAGCATAGATACACCAATTCACAAAAACAGTAAAACACCAAGTCACCGCAAAGTATTCATCAAATTCATAAGTTCAAAAACCGTTTTCCATAAATCCTTTGAAAAAGTATAATTTCAATATATATCTCAGTAAAAATCAGTTTGAAAACGAAGTGAATCATAGTTCAAAAACTCAGTAAAATCATCATAAAGCTGCCCCTCGGGCCATAATCATTTCTCGTAACAACTTCCCTCAGTATCAGCCCATCAGGCAACCTCACAGTCACTCAATATCAGCCCCGCGGGCAACATCACTCATTAGGTACCTGCGCTCACTGGGGATGTGTACAGACTCCGGAGGGGCTCCTACAGCCCAAGCGCTATAACAAGCCACAGCATGGCATCAATCACACACAATATTGGCCCGCAGCCTCTCTCATATCACAACATCCTCACAATAATGGCTCGCATCCTCACTCTGTCAGACACTCTAAACATGCCCTTCAGGCCATAAATATACCGGGTTCTCGACCCAAAAACAGTGCTTCATTTTCAATAAATAGTATCAAAATACTCTGAGTGTCAAAAAAATTAACAAGAAACGACTGAGTGAAAATCATAACATATCAGTGAGGAAAATAGTAAAATCAGCCCTCAAGGGGTAAACAAATCGGCACTAGGCCCCAAACATGGCTTATAGCCCAAAACATATCAAATATATATCAATACTATTAAGCATATGCTTTAAAATCGATTTCGAAACTCAATAGTTGCCTAAATAGGGAATATATTTCCAAAGTTCCAATCTTTGCATCCCAAAACCCGTGAAAGGGTGCAGAGTCCGGGGTTTCATACCCTCAGGACATGATTTAAAGACATTACTTACCTCAAACTAGCCCGAAAACTATTCCGCAATACTCTTGCCTCTTGAATCAACTCCCGAATGCTCCAAATCTACCAAGTTCAGATTTTTATCATCAAATTATGCTTAAGGAATGAATTCCAATTGAAAAATATTAATTTTAGCTCAAAACCCGAAATCGGTCAAAACCCAACCCCTGGGCCCGCGTCTCAGAACTCAAAAGTTTTTATACCAAAATGTTCTTCAGCATCTCACGAGTCTATACATATAAAGAACGCGAAAATTGGAGTTCGTTTGACCTCTCAAATCGACCCCTAAAGGTCTCATAATCTCAAGCCCTAACCCCACATTTCTCTACTGATTTTTCATGAACTAAACACTGAGATTATGTTCCTTAATCACCTATAACCGAGTTTTAAGGTCCAAAATACTTACCTCTATGAGATACATTGATTTTCCCTCTTCAAAATTGCCTCAAAAGCTTCTTCCCGTTCAAAAATGGTGTTAAAATAGGTTATGGTCGTGGAAGGGTTTTACTTTAATTGCCCAGTGATTCCTTCATCGCGATCGCGGAGCACAAAACCCACTGCCTCTCTTTTTACTCTACACGATCGCGGAATGGCCCACCCGATGGCGAAGCTTAGCCTTCCACACCAACGTGATCGCATCCATTCTCGCGCAATCGCGAAGAACGTTTGGCCTTACTCCCCACACGCCTAACTGACCCTACGCGATCGCGATCAAGTCCACACGATCACACCGCTTAAGATACTCGCCTTACGCGACCGCACCCTCACTCTTGCTATCGCGATGCACAAATTTCTCCCTGGCCTCCATAACCTTACGCGATCGCGGACAATTCCTCGCGATCGCGATGAATAAATTTCTGCTGCACCAAAAACCATAAAAACAACAGTTTTTCCTAAGGCCAAGATGCCCGTTAACCACCCGAAATCAATCCCGAGCCCCTAGGGACCCCAACCAAATATATAAACACGTCACATATGATCATTCAAACTTAGTTGCACCCTCGGAACACCAAAACTAACATCGAAACACCAAAATCACATCGGATTCAAGCCTAAGAACTTTCAAATTTCTAAAATCCACCAATGATGCTGAAACTATCCAAAATAACTCCGATTGACCTGAAATTTTGCAGACATATCCAAAATGACATTACGAACCTGTTCTAACTTCTGGAATTCCATTCCGACCCCGATAGCCTATTTTCCACCACCGACCAGAAATCACCAAAAACTAACTTTCGCCAATTCAAGCCTAATTCTACGATGGACATCACAAAATTATTCCGAACACACTTCTAAGTCCCAATTCACCTAACGAAGCTATCCGAGCCATAAAATCTGCATTCCGAGGTCGTTTACCAATA
>MDKH01177891.1:0-36309 GCA_005239495.1 Nicotiana undulata | reverse complement strand
CCGAACGGCATGACTAGGAAGTCGAACGACCCATATCTTGTCACACAGGTTGTCTTGTGTTCGTCGCCCTCAGCAATCCGGACCTGCCAGTACCCTGTCTTTAGGTCAATTTTTGTGAATACCGTAGCACTCCCCAATCTGGCGAACAAGTCTGCCATGAGTGGAATAGGGTACTTGTTCTTAACAGTAATTTTGTTCGGGGCCCAATAATCCACGCAGAGGCGTAGACTACCATCATGTTTCTTCTGGAAAAGCACAGGGGACCCATGTGGGGACTTGGAGGGTACAATGATCCCTGTGTCTAGCATTTCCGTCAATTGTCTCCGAAGCTCGGTGAGTTCGAGTTGTGACATTCGGTAAGGCGCCCGGGCAGGTGGCTTCGCACCCGACACCAACTCAATCTCACGGTCCACAGTGTGCCTAGGCGGAAGTCGCTTCGGCATTTCCTGTGGCATGACATCTTCGAATTCCAGTAGTAGCTCCTTTACGGGTGTAGGAAGTGGACCCGATGAGCGTTCTACTTCTTCAATGCATAGGGTAGCCAAAAATGTAGGCTCATGTCTCTTGACTCCCTTTTTCAATTGCAAGGCCGAGATGTTCTCGGCGGCCATCTTCATGGATATGCATGGAATAGTACATGGTGTGGCCCCGTTTACTCCCATCATCAGAAGCATGTCCGCATATGGTACGGGCATGGTGTTGGTCTGCCTCAAGAATTCCAGTCCCACTATCAGCTCGAAGTCGTCTATGATTACCACGCGCAAGGTGAACTTTCCTTCATAAGGCCCCATCTTCACCGGTACTTCTTTGGCTATTCCACCCACTGGCTGAGGAGGTGAGTTAATAGCCTTGACATGACCCCGGCCCTTTCCCACAACTAACCCAAGACGCTCCACCTGAGTTGAGGCCAAGTAGTTGTGAGTAGCACCTGTATCTATCATCGCCCGAATAGGCTTGCCGTTTACCCTTAGTTCAACGAACATCAAGGTCCTCTCTAGCTTAGGAGGAGTTCTTTTATTCGTCTTCTTGGCCCCCTTCTTGGCGGCTGGGCGGGGATCCTTCTTCTTGCGGATACCAGCGCTGGTTCCCGCTAATACCTCAGAAACAGAACCCACAATGGCGTTGAATGCACCGACTGCTTCGGTCTGTTCGTCCTCATCTGCTTCATCATCGGTCCCATCATCATAAGCTTGATGGGCATTCATCTGTGCATGTGGGAACTCATTATTCCAATGAGGCTCGCCGCAATGACGGCACCCTGAGGGTGACGTTGACGGGGAAGTCTATAGAGTTAGCTAAGATTCTTCAGAGGAGAAAGATCAACATATCATGTGTTCAGGAGACTAGATACCATGCCAACAATGAAATATTTTGAGATCAAGTTTCTTGATAGACCTTCCGCATATCATCATCTGAACCCAAGATGTGCAACACGAAATCATTTACCCGTTTAAGAGCTTGAGTTAATTCACTACGGAAAGCCAACTCCTAGCAACAACTTGACCAGAACATCCATGGATAGTGTCAAACTGAATAACAGAAGGTGTTTTACTTTCTTCCGAGCTTGCTTATGTTTTGATTTTAATGGGGGTGTGATGAACCCTAGGTTTCTTTCCGAGGGAGATGAAAAGAAGGATTTTGGAAAATGGGGCGGGTTTTAGGAGATACCTAACCAAGATAATGATGGGTCTAAGATAAGTGTATGAGTAGGGCAGGTTTTAATTAAATTAATGGGCGGGTCATCTGGTCCAATCAAATGCTGCCACGTGCCCCTTAAAAAACAAGTAGGGTGTATTTAACGGGTGAAGGGAAAATGTGAAACAAAAGTATAACGGTGGGGATTTTGATAAGAAACTCAAACGGAGGATAAATAAGGCTTATTTATGATAGTAGAAGGGCAAATCAGACCCTTAACCGTTGAGGAAAACAACAATGAACTAATAATATACATAGATCTAAAACAGATCTAAAAGAAATCGAAAAATCTTAGGAGTTAGGGTTTCAAAGAACCCAGAGAAAACAAGAAACCTTAAAAATGTCACCGGCTTTAGCCGGAGAAGTCATCGATCTTACTCAAACGGCCGGAGGTGGCTGGAAAATGGCATAAGGGACCATGGGTAGGAGTTGAACCGCTCCAGGTTCACCTGAGGGCCTTAGGGTATCATCAGATTGGCATGGGGTGAAGCAGGGGCCAGGAAATGATGAGAGGTCATAACTTCCGGCAAGGGAGGTAGCCGAAGGAGATGAACAGACTCCACCGGAGAGGAGGAGACGAGAAGGTTCTAGAGAGAACCAAAGAAAACTAGAGAGATTGTGAGAGAAGTGAGACCGGGAAAATGAGGATGGGAGGGGGTAGTCTTTTGGGTTAAATTAGGAAGGGGCGCTTTTGGGCCGTTGATCAAAATTGATCAACGACCAGGATTTAATCGGACGTTGGGTCGGGTGGGTTTTAGAGATTGGGATTGGGTATTGGGTAGTCTAATTGGGATGGTTTTAATTGGGGTTGGGATTAGACCAAATTAGTTATAATTTAAATAAAAAAGGCTAGTTGTTAAATACCCAATTAAATAGGTAAATAATTAATAAAAAATAGCTAATACTTAGATAAAATGAAATTGAGGCTAAATAGGTAAAATTAAGGTAATTAACTAGTATAAAAGATATAAAATGACCAATTATTGAATTAAAATAGCATAAAATGTACAATTAGGCCATAGTTGTAAAATTATTGTAATTATAGCTAAATAATGCCAAATTGGCTAACTTGTGAAATAATTAAATCTTAATAGGACTAAAAGTGATATATCGAGTTAGAAAATATTTTGAAATTATTTGTAATGTAATTTATGAATAAATATTGGATACAAAGTACTGAATAATTTAGAAAATAAGTTGATGATAATACGAAAAATTATGGAAGAATACCAATTATTATAAAAAGTGATTTTGAGAGTATATATGCAAATTTTAAAATAATTTGAGAAAAAATTGGGTATCAACAATAGATGTCACAAGAGACAATTGTAACAAGTTACATGGATATCCAGCAGACTTCAAGTACAAAAATAAAGGAGGACCAACCAACACTTATGCTAACAATGTGGCTAACATATGAAATCAACTATCATATGCAATGTTCTTCTCAGCATACAATCTGCCTCTACACCACCAATTCCAGCTCAGTTCTTCGCTCCAGAATAGTACAATCAGATTCTGCAGATGTTGAACAAAGGGAAGTAAGTAGAATCTATGGTTAATGCAGCACAAATGGGAACAATAGGCATCAATACTGCTCTAATGTCTAATCTAGTTGGCAATAACTGGATAGTAGGCACATGAGCAACCAATCATATGGTTCACAAGCTGAGCCTGCTTAACAGGTTTAAAGAATTATCACAAATGAGTAAGAATACAATTCACTTACCTACTAAGAACATGTGGCTATAAATAAGACAAGAGATTCTCATTTCATTCAGGATAAAACAATTGGAGATGTGCTATATGTTCCAGAATTAAAATACAACCTAATGTCAGTTTCAAAGATCACGAAGGAGTTACAATGTTGTGCAACATTTTTTCCTAATTTCCGTTTATTTCAGGAACTCCCAAATGGGAAGATGATAAGGGATTGGTAGAGAAGAAGCTGACCTCTATATTTTGAAAAACAGAGGTGATAAAAATTTAAGGCAAGCAACTGACATCACGGATACACTTATTAATCATTCATTTGTAAATACCATTTCTAGTTCTACTGGTAACTGTGAGAGTAGTTCTAAGAATAAGAATAAGATTGATGATACTTCTCTTTGGCATAAAATATTAAGACATTCCCCTTTAAAAGTCTTGAGAAGCATAGATGGTTTGAGTAATATCCAATTAAAAGATCACATGTGCATTGTATCTCCTATTGCTAAACAATCAAGACTGCATTTTTCTCTAAGCACTACATGTTCTGCTTATCCTTTTGATCTTTTACATGCTAATGTTTGGGGTACCTACATAGTCCCTACTTATGATGGTAAAAGATACTTCATGAATTTAGTAGATGATTACTCTAGATACACTTGGATTTTCTTCAAGAATACCAAGGCAAATTCTATTATAGTGTTAAGAAATTTTCTATTGTTTGTTAAGAACGAGTTTAACTGTGGTGTGAAGTGTATTAGATCAGACAATGGCTCATAGTTCTATAATGATCAGGTGAACATATTGTTAAAATATCATGTCATTGTGCATCAAAGTTCATGTGTATATATACTACACATGAGTAGATGTAGTTGAAAGGAGGCATAGATATATCTCGAACATGGCTAGAGCACTAAGGTTTCAGGCATTTGTTCCTTTAATGTTTTTGGTGAATATGTATCCACTGCTGTATACCTTCTTAATAAGCTGCCCACTGTCTTGTTGAAATGTCAGTCGCCCTTCTAAAGGTTGTTTCATAGAGTTCCCTCATTGTAGCATCTCAAGGTGTTTGGTAGTCTATGTTATGCTACAAATGTCAAGAAAATTGACAAATTCAGTCCAAGGGCAATCCCAGTTGTTCATCTTGGATGTTCAACCACTCAGAAGGGATACCATCTCTATGATTTGAACTGCAAAGAGTTTTTTGTGAATAGAGACATTGTATTTTAGGAAGACATTTATCCTTTCAAGGATATGAGAACTGGTTCCTCTCCTATGTTCCAGTATTGGAGTTGTTAGAACCTGATTCTCCTGATGTCACTACACCTCTTCCTCCAGCCATAGACAACATCTCACATGCTTCTAAAAATTCCTTCACAAGAGAGCCTACTCAACCACTTCATCCAGTACAACTCAGAAGATCTTCAAGAGAATCTAGACCATCAATCCGGATGGAAGATTATGTTGTTCAGCAGAAGTCATCTTGTTGTTCCTATCTAGTATCCAACTATGTTGTTTATGATCATCTTACTACCTACAGGTGATAAGTATGAATTAGAACCACTTATTAATACCTCCTTGCTTTAGTTTTAGTCCAAAAAGTGTTGATTTATGTTTCGAAAACTAATGAAAGTGTGAATATTGCAGGAATGTTGGAGATTTGGACTCTAATAAAGAAATCTAACTAAAAAAGGATTTCTCCACCTCCTAAGGCAAGAAGGGGCGCAACAGACCAAAAGTGCGATCCGCAAAACTATTTCTACGGCCGTAGAAGAAAGCGCTGACCGCAGAATTCTCTTTGCAATCGTAGATCTGGTGATGAAGCTCAGAAGTTGATTGAAAAGAAGTGCGGACCGCACATAATTTGTGCGGCCGCAAAATATGGTCGCACTGACAAAAATTCAAAAAGTTCAGAGAGTTTGCAAAACGACCAAGATGGAAGCCTTTCCAAAAGTGTGGATCGCACACAGAATTGTGCGGCCGTAGAAGGTGAAGTGCAACCGTAAATCAAATTGCACAGCTGCAGAATACCTCTACCTACAAACTCGAGAAAAGTGCGAACCGCACATGGGATGTTGCAGCCGCAGAACCTTAAAGAACATTTTTGTCATTGAATTTTAGGCCACTTTAAATAGACAGAAATCACTTTTTAGGTCAAGTTTTGTAGTTTTTTGAGCTGTAGCTGTTGTAGTTTACCACTTTGATAATTTGTGATCAATTTGGTTAATAAAAACAATATTTTATCATTTTAGTTTTATATTATGGCTTTATTTGGTATTCCTTATTTATTTTCTTCCATTTCTACTATGAGTAGCTAGATATTTACTAGGGTTGTGACCCAACCCTAGTGTATAAATGATTGGCTCTCACCTACACTACTATAAAGTAGTAAGATGAGGGTCGGAGCAGCTTTTACCTGAAGGATCGGGATCGATTCCACAGGGAGTTATGATTGTGGGAGTTGAGTTTTTAGGTAATCTAGTAGTGTTTCGTGCTCTTAATTGCACTTTTCATACTTTTTGATTTGACAATTATACTACGATTTATACTAATGATAATTTGCTAATCAACTAACTAATGTCTTTTTGGTTGTTTTCTTAATGGATAAAAGGTACTAGGGCTATGACTTTCCCCTAGGCGAATATTTAACGGGATCCAATACCTAAGGCAGAGATGTTAGCAAAGGGGACATGGCATAGCTAATGCACGGAATTAGCCACTTTATACCTCTCGGTAGTTTGAGTGGCTTTGCCCTCAAGATTATGCAAGCAATATTGGCTCAAGTAGGGTTTTACTATCTCTAGGTTTAACCCGTTAATTGGGACTATCAATCTCTTGATTTCGTCCCAATTCCTTGTTGGGCTGATTTTCTAGACTCAAGTTCTCTTTCTCAAGAAGAACCCAAGTCAATTGAACACTAATTAGTGTTTTCAACCACTAATTTTAACATGGAAACCACAAATCATCCCAAATACCAAATACCCATAAATATCTAAGCCTTAATTTAAAGGATCCATTAAACACACACACTAGAGTTGAGCCACAACCCTAGCTAATGGGTTTAGCTACTCATAATAACTGAAGAAATCAGAGAAATAGATGAAGCAAAACCCATATAATTGAATTATAAACTAAAATTAAAAGATTCAATATTGAAACCCTTCTAAAATTACTCAAAAAGCTGAAGAAAAACCGTTCACGAGCTCCTGATAATATCAGAGTACAAAAGTTGACCTAAAAATAAGAAAAGAAACTATTTATACTTGGCCGAATTTTATGGACAAAAATACCCATGCGGGGTCACCGCGGACCGCACAAAATAGACCGCGGCTGCGGTGAGGCTTTTGGCTTAGAAATCTTAACCTCTGAACTTGGCCACCGCGGTCCGCATAAACTGGACCGCGGCCGCAGTGGCTTCAATGCAGACCGCACAAAATGGACTGCGGCCCGCGGTGGTCTCCTGACCTTCAAGGCATGGGGTCTCTGAATCTCCTCAATGCGGACCACGTAAAATGGACCGGGGTCCGCGTTGGTCTTACCTTGAAAACTGCTTCTCTGAATCTCTCCACCGCGGACCGCATAAACTGGACTGCGGTCCGCGTTGGTTTGTCCTTCAAAAATACCTCTCTAAATCTCTTCAGTGCGGACAACATAAAGTGGACAGCGGTCTGCACTTGTCAGTTGCACTTGGCTTGTGCTTGTTCTTGGTACTTGTGAAAGTTTCACTCCTTTTTGAGCATGTTTTTTACTAGTTGTCACCCTTTTTGACTAAATCCTGCAACAAACACAATAAGTAAGACTTTGGGACTATTTTGCATACACTTTTATCCATAACTTAAGCAAGAAAGAGTGTAAAATAAGGTAAAATCTATAGTTATCAATAAACCTTATGGATAATTAATCTAATGCTTGTTTATGATTGAGTGTTTGTTATTTACCTTTGTTCATGCTTTAATTTTAGAACTAATGGTTGCAAGCATTGATTCGTGCCTTTCTGACTTGATCTTTACTTGATAAAGTAGGACTTAATATGGAAAACTTGGCTAACAAGAAATTGGGCTAGTTAAGGTTTTTACTAGCCTAATTAATGGGTTTGAACTAGAGGTAGGAAAAATCCAACTTGAGCTCATATCAACTTCTGGTTTGATACCCATTTGGTCTTGAGAAAGCCAAATTGGGCAAAAACACTCTATGATCGAGAGGTATTGAGTGGGTAACTTAGAGTTGAGAGCTATAATACACCCCAATCACTAAAACAAGTGTTAACATAATTAACCCATTAGGCTAGCACCTAGGCGAATGTTACATCCCTAGGCCTTTTACCTATTTGAAAACTACAAAAAATTATTAATCAATTTCTAGTTCCATTTCTCTAGTTAATCATTAATAGTATAGTTTATAGAAGTAATTTGCAAACCAACTTATTTGGAAGCGTATTTAAGTTATTTCTTCTGTATGCATCAAGTGTACACTCTAACACCCATATTTAGATCCTTGAGGAAATCGACCCCGACTCATAGTTGGGTACTATTCTTCTAACGACCTCTTCCACTCATTGTTGAGTGTGGATTAGGAGTGGATAACATTTTTGGCGCCATTGTCGGGGAGTTATAACGGTATTCGCTATATATTTGAGTGTGTTTTTGGTATATCTTCTTTTCTTTTCGTGTTACTAACTTTTTTAAGAAATCATAGGTATACGCATGGCGAACAATGAGCTCAAAAATATGCCTTTGGGGACTTGGACGGCGAGGATGAACAACTCGATGAGGTACCTCAAGTGCCTCAAGCTAATAGGAGAGGTCGGGTACCACAAGACAACTTTCCCATTCTACCCCCACCTTCACCACATCCAGCAGAACCGGTACAACAATGGATATTGACCAACAAACGTTATGCTAGTGCAATAGTCCCTCCTGTATTAGGGCGGACAACTTTCAAATCACCAATGTGATGCTCACTTTACTTAAGCAACGACGCTTCTTCACCGGTGCACCAACCCAAAATGCTTACAATATTTAAAGGGTTTGTGGATACATGTCGGGGGAGCAAGCAAACGAATGTTCCCAAGAATGCATTGAGGCTAAGGCTTTTTCCTTTCTCTATACAGGGAAAAGCTTTAGATTGGTTAGAACGTTTGCCGAACCATTCAATTCATACATGGGATGAGTTGACAACCAAGTTCAGTGCTAAGTTTTTCTCTTGCGAGCACATGGCTACACTTCGTGATGAGATCATTGCATTCAAACAAGAGCCAAATGATCCACTACACGAAATTTGAGAGCGCTATAGAACAATGGTTAAGGAATGTCCCAACAACAATATGACGGAAAACATGTTCCAACGAAACTTTTATCGTGGGATTAACACAAGCAATCAATGTG
Organism: Nicotiana undulata; assembly: GCA_005239495.1. Lineage (NCBI taxonomy): Eukaryota > Viridiplantae > Streptophyta > Magnoliopsida > Solanales > Solanaceae > Nicotiana > Nicotiana undulata. The sequence continues at coordinate 27,520 of MDKH01177891.1, read as the reverse complement.
TAGTGAATCAACTAGCCGATGGAAACTTTATGACCATACCTTATGTGGAGGCGTGCGACATCCTAGATGAGATGGCGGAGACGTCATCGTCTTGTCAATCCGAGCCAATGTTCCACAAGGTGATCCGAATATGATCCACCTTCACAAAGAATTGCAAAACCATGGACAAGCCATTACCGAATTGACCACTACCATGACTCAACTAGCAAAGTCCCAACTCAATCAAGTGCAAGCCCTTAATCAAGTTCATGCTATGGAGGGAGTTAATGTTTTGGAGAATAAGAAGAGAACCAAGGGTCCACAAATGCAAACTTGAGTGGAGAACTATATGGAAGATGATGACATTTTTTATCAAGATGATTCATATAATGAGCAAGAGGAAGAAGTGCAATATGTGAAAACAATTCATGGGCAAAAACATAACTTCCAAGGCCCAAACCAACATGTAAAGACCCGTTAAATTTCATGTCTAAAATAATGCCCGAATAGGTCCCTGTGTTATTATAACTGTAGAAATTCTTAAAAACGGGCCTTTTTTGAAGTAAAAAGTATCCCGGTACTTAAAATATAAAATTTCCAGAATTGTGTTGTTATGACACGCACTATGCGATCGCATAACAGGTATGCGAACCGCATATTGGTCGCATACATGGGAAGCCTTCTGTCTAATTTGAGGACAGTTATGTGGCCCAAGATGCGATCGCATTTTGGGAATATGGACCGCATAGCTGTCGCATTCTTGCACCTTCACTTTTTCAGAGGAGGTTATGCGACGCATTATGCGATCGCATAACATGTATGCGAACCGCATAATGGTCGCATACCAGGGCAGTCCGATTCCCCTTTTGGCCCAATTGAGGGCCAACTATGCGACAGGAATGCGGACCGCATAGCAAGAATGCGATCGCATTCCTGACCGCATTTCCTGCTTTGGGTCTCTTTTAATTTCTAATTTGAACCCGACCCCCCAGTTTAAAAAAACACCCCTCCCCTTTATTTTTAACATGCACCAGAACAAAATAGAGAGAAGTGAGAGTGGGTTCTAGAGAGAGAAGTCCCATCTTCCCCAAATTGATTTTTCAAACATCACTCACGCCCGGAAATTATCGAGTAATCTTCATCTTCTTCACTCTAAGAGGTAAGTCCCCACCCCATTTCCTTTTTAATTCTCAGGTTTTAGCTAAAAAGGGGTAGAACACATAAATTGATCCTTGAAGATAAAAGCTAAGACCTTGCATGCATGTTCATGATCTATTCTAATATAGCAAGAGGGTGTAAGATAGGGCAATTTTCCACTAAAAGGGTTTAGTTAAGCTAAGGGACCACATGGTGTTTGATAAAATGCTCAAATGAATTCAAGATTCCTAATTCTAAGGTAAATGTGTCGCATTGTGATCTAGATTGACGGTGCTAGACGGTTCGGTGAATTGTGATATATATTAAAGGGGAATTTTAACTCGAGGTATGTATGGCAAATTTTAATCTTTGTAGAGTCACCCTGTTGGTGTCCGAGGACACGGTAAGAATTTCTTGCTTGAGCATATGTGAATTGATTGTCCTGCTGTGTCGAGGTGTAAGATTTCATTCCCTGATTTTCTTAGTTGATTACCATACTAATTGAGATTGTGAAGGGTGATTCTCTGTGCTTATCCTATCATGTGTAAGGCTTGTTAAACGTTCAAATATGTTGGTATGGGAGTATGTGCTACTAAATGAAAGAATGTTAATGTACCCTAATGTGGGAATGTATTTAATTGCTAAAGGCCGTGTGTGGCAAATGATGAACAGAAATTGTGAATTGAATTAGTTGAGTTAAATAATTTTGGCAACACCATATATGAATCACTGTTTGGTAAGGATCATTGTGCCTTGATTTCACATAGTTATGGGTTGATATGAACTTATGTTCTTGATGATGAAAATTCCTGTGATTTAATTGATTGGATGTTGTTGCTATCAAATGTGATTGTACGGTGGGATCGGGTTGCACGCTGCAACACGAAGTAATAAGGGTGGAGAGGTAATAAGGATGAGATGCGATTGTACGGTGGGATCGGGTTGCACGCCGCAACACGAAGTAATAAGGGTGGAGAGATAATAAGGGTGAAATGTGAATGTACGGTGGGATCGGGTTGCGCGCCGCAACACGAAGTAATAAGGGTGGAGAGGTAATAAGGGTGAAATGTGAACAGATGAAAAATTGAAATGAGTAACTGTGAAATCTTCATTGTGATTTTCTGTATATTTATGTGGTATCTGTGTGGTTGCCCTGACTGTCTTTCAATTGTGTACTAATTGATTTTACTTAGAATAAACTTTGTTCATACGTACTAGTACTATTCAACGGTACTAACGTCCCTTTTGCCGGGGGCGCTACATATTTTATATGGATGTAGGTGGTTCCATAGCAGGTAGCTCAGCCCGCCGTTAGTGGTGCCTCCTCTTCATCTTTTAAACAGCTCTGGTGAACCCTATTTCCTCTCGGAGCCGTGTGTGGACTATATCATTCTCTTTGCTTATGGTGTAAAAGGTATAGCCCGGGCCTTGTTGCCGGCAAGTTTATGTAAAACTCCTAGTACTCTTAGAGGCTCTGTAGACACTATGTAGGTTGTATATATATGTATATTTTGGGCGGTAGTTGTACTCACTCGTAGTTCTGGATCGTATTGGAAATGTTGTATGTATTATATATGTTTTTGGATTATCAAATGTTGAAAGTTAAAATAGGAAAATGAACTTATGTTGTAAATCGTACTTCATATCTAAATTGACTAATTCTTATGGAAGGATGTATATTATGAACATGGGTTAATGCGGTGGGTTGGAAAGGCAATCCAAGTCCGCTTGACTGGGTTCATCCGGTTAGACGCCGGTCTCGTCCCTCGGTTTTGGGGCGTGACAAACTTGGTATCAGAGCCTATGGTTTTAAAAGTGTCCTAGGATGTCTCGGAGCCGTGTCTAGTAAGCCCTTCTTATCGTTGTATTGTCGACCACATCTATAATTAGGGGGTTGCATGGACATTTAGGAAAATACCCTTTCATTGTTACTCTGTATCGTGCGATTAAGTGGAAAGTGAGAATATCTTTATCTAACTCGTGCATTGTCTTAATTTTCAGTAAATGGCACCCAAGAAGAGAGCTCGACTCGGCCTAAAGGCCAATGCCACCCCAAGTGTGGCCATAAATTCCTTATTTGACGGTGTGGGTGAGAATGATTCCCCGACCCTGAATCTGCCTGACCCTTCCATTCCAGGCCAAATTGTTCCAATTCCTGCTCCAGCGGAGGGTGCCACAGTCCCTTCCGCTGATGTTCCTGATCCTTCCTCAGTCCCAGCTTCCGGTCCCGGTATTTCTAATGGGGACCTCAGGGGACATATTCAGATGTTGACTCAGCTAGTGGCCTATTAGGCCCAAAGATCACATGTTGCCCCTGCTTCCTCTAGCGAGCAAGGGGATTCTTCGGGTTCCAGAGTCAACCAGTTTCTGCGGTTAGCCCCTCCAGAGTTCACAGGCACCGACCTAGAGGCCGATCCTCAGGATTTTATAGATGAAATGTACAAGACTCTCCGGGTTGTGAGGGCTACTGAGACAGAGGAAGTTGAGTTAGCTTCCTATCGTCTAAAGGGAGCAGCATATTCATGGTTCGAGATGTGGGAGAGTTCCCGTGGGGAGGGGAGCCCTCCGGCGAGGTGGGATGAGTTTGTAGATGCTTTTATGGATCATTTCTTGCCTGCCGAGACTAGGGCAGCCTGTGCTGCAGAGTTTGAGGTCCTTAAGCAGGGCAACATGAGTGTGTGGGAGTACCATATGGAGTTTGTGCGCTTGTCCAAGTATGCTACCCACATGATGCCGACTATGGAGGCCAGAGTTCGCCAGTTTGTTCAGGGCCTTAGTCCTCTGGTTATCAATGAGGCTGCTACAGCTGCTTTGCACTCAGATATGAACTATGGGAAGATTGTGGGATTTTCCTAGGCTACGGAGGCCCAAAAATTTAAGATAAGAATGGAGAGGGAAAGTAGTAGTAGGGCCCGTTCAGCGGGCAACCCAGAGAGTTCAGTTAGAGGAGGGAGATCAGCCCTGGGGAGAGGGTCATCAGGTCCATCTCAGCCCTATGCTCAGTCCTCAGCTAGTGCGCCGCCAGCAGGTTACAGTTATCAACAAGGAGGTCACTTTGGACCAGGTTCAGTGTAACGACCCCGTCTGTCGTTACGTAGAACCTGCACTATAATTAGTGATATTGACTTGCTATAGGTTGGTTATACCGTATTTGATGTGTTAGAGTTGGTAGGCTTGAAACTGAAATGATTATAATGAGAAATTAGCCACTTTGTCTTTAAAATAGCCTTAAAGTTGGAAAAGTCAGCTGAGAGTTGACTTATTGGTTAACAACCTCAGAATGCGGATTTTATGGATTAGATAGCTTCATTAGGTGATTTGGGACTTAGGAGTGTGTTCAGAATACTTTTGTGATGTCCGGTGTAGAATTAGGCTTGAATTGGCGAAAGTTAGTTTTTGGCGATTTCCGGTTGGCAGTGGAAAATAGGCTATCGGGGTCGGAATAGAATTCCGACAGTTGGAACAGTTTTGTAATGTCATTTTTGATGTGTTTGCAAAATTTCAGGTCAATCGGAGTTGTTTTGGATAGTTTCGGCATCATTGGTGGATTTTAGAAATATCAAAGTTCTTAGGCTTGAATCCGATGTAAATTTGGTGTTTTGATGTTAGTCTTGGTGTTTTGAGAGTGCAACTAAGTTTGAATGATCATATGTGACGTGTTAGTATATTTGGTTGGGGTCTCGAGGGGCTCGGAATTGATTTCGGGTGGGTAACGGACGCATTTGGACTTAGATAAATTGTTGGTTTTCTGGTTTTTGTGTAGTAGGTTTTCCTTCATTGCGATCACGTACGGAAAGTCGCGATCGCGTAGTTCAAATTGATAGGGGCAGAATTTTACTCTTTGCGATCGCATAGGCATGTTCACGATCGCAGAGGTTGAGCAGTGCGATCGCGTGGGGCGTGTTGCAATCGCGTAGAGATAGCCAGGCGCGTGGGGAGCGAGGTTAGTGGTTCTTCGTGATCGCGTGAGCCGGACTGCGATCGCGTGGGTTGAGGTTCTATTGAACCGCGATCGCAGAGAGTATTTTGGGCAGCAGAATAATTGTGAATCGCGATCGCAATGTGGGTCCCGCGATCGCGATGGATAAATAACTAGGCATTATTAAATAAACCTTTCCGCGACGTAAACCCTTTTTACACCATTTTTGTACGGACAGAGAGCTCTTGAGGCAATTTTTGAAGAGGGAAATCAGTGTTCTTCATAGAGGTAAGCATTTTGGACCTTAAAACTCGTTTATGGGTGATTATAGAACATAATCGCAGTATTAAATTCATGGGAATCAGTAGAAAAAGGTGGGTTTAGGGCTTGAGATTATGAGACCTTTAGGGGTCAATTTGAGGGGTCAGACGAACTCCGATTTTGGTGTTCTTTATATGTACGTACTCGTGAGAGGACGAATAACATTTTGGTATAAAAATTTACGAGTTTCGAGACGCGGGCCCGGGGGTCGGGTTTTGACCGAATTCGGATTTTTGAGCTAAATTCGATATTTTTCAATTGGAATTTGTTCCTTGAGCATAAATTGATGATAAAGGTCTGATATTTATAGATTTGGAGCGCTCAGGAGTTGATTCAAGAGGAAAGCGTATTGCGGAATAGTTTCTGGGCTAGTTGAGGTAAGTAATGTCTTTAAATCCTGTCCTGAGGGTATGAAACCCCGGACTTTACACCCTTACACGGGTTTTGAAATGCAAAGGTTGAAACTTCGGAGATATATTCCTTACTTTGGCGACTATTGAGTTGCGAAACGGCTTTCTAAAGCTTAAATCCAATAGTACTATATATACTTGATATGATTTAGACTGTAAACCATGTTTGGGGCCTAGTGCCGACTTGTTTACCCCTTGGGAGTTGTGTTTACTATGTTGTTCCTCACTGATATTTTACACTCAGTCATTTTCTGTGAAATTGTTTTGACAATCAGAGTATTTTGATACTATTTCTTGAAATTGAAACACTGTTTTGGGTCGAGAACCCGGTATGTTATGGCCTAAGGGAAAATAGAGAGTGTCTGACTGAGTGAGGCTTTCAGGCCTATATTGTGAGAGGCTTTCAGGCCTATATTGTGAGAGGCTTTCAGGCCTATATTGTGAGAGGCTTTCAGGCCTATGTTGTTATAGCGCTTGGGCTGTAAGAGCCCCTCCGGAGTCTGTACACACCCCCAGTGAGCGCAGGTACCTATTGAGTGTTGATTATTGCCCGCTGGGCTGATACTGAGTGATGATGATTGCCCGCGGGGCTGTCCAGCATCCACAGCTTATCCATCTCCCTTCCTTGATTAGTATTCGAAATTGATTCATAGACCTTTATTATGACATTAGCAGAGTCAGGTTTATTTCTTTTTAGATGCTCATGATCATTGACTCCAGTCTTGGGAGGTTTTGTTTAAGTTTTGTTTAGACTATTATTGGGGATTTAAGATTTAAATAATTTATTTTATTGCTATGCTTGTTGTTTATCATTGTATTGTGAACTATTATAAAAGAACCAATGTGTAGTAAAGTGATGGTTGGCTAGACTAGTTCCACGATAGGCGCCATCACAGCCTGTTAGGATTTGGGGTCGTGACATTCAGACAGTAGGAGGTTCCATCAGTCGGGTCGTTCAGGTGGGAGGTTCCAGCAGCAGTGGATGGCCCCATGCCCTAAGTATGGGAGGTTTCATTCTGAGCCTTGTTACTTGGATATGCTAGTGTGCTATAGATTCGGAGAGAGAGGCCATGTTCAGAGAGACTATTGTGCACCCAGTCAGGGCATAGGTAGGGGTGCTGCTCGGCCGTCTAGTTCTTCAGCCGCCACATCTTCAGAACGCCTTCTAGCTCCAGCAGGGCGCAATGCATCTAGGGGAAGAGCCCCGGGTCAAGGGGGACCCAGTCGATTCTATGCTTTGAGTGGTCGCCAGAGTGTGGAGGCTTCTCCAGATGTTGTCGCAGGTATTCTGATTGTTCAATCACATGATGTTTATGCTCTTATTGATCCCGGGTCTTCATTGTCATATGTCACTCCATTTATTGCTTCAAGTTTTGGGATAGAACCTGAACAACTTCATGAGCCGTTCTCTGTATCGCCTCCGGTTGGTGATTCTATCACGGCTGCGCGAGTCTATAGGAACTGTGTTGTCACGGTGTGTGGTCGAGATACCACAACCGATCTGATTGAGCTAGGAATGGTAGATTTTGATGTTATCATGGGGATGGATTGGCTCTACTCGTGCTTTTCTAAACTCGACTGCCGAACCAGAATTATGAGGCTCGAATTTCCTAATGAACTGGTTATGGAATGGAAAGGGAATGATGTTGTGCCGAGAGTTAGGTTTATTTCCTACCTTAAGGCCTCAAAGATGATCACGAAGGGGTGCATCTATCATTTGGTCCGGGTTGCGGACACCACCTCAGAGGTGCCTGCTCCCGAGTCCGTGCCGGTTGTGAATGAATTTCTTGAAGTATTTCTGGATGAGCTACCTGGGATTCCGCCAGATAGAGAGATCGATTTTGGGATTGATATATTGCCAGATACGCAACCAATATCTATTCCACCTTATAGGATGGCGCCTTCAGGATTGAGAGAGTTAAAAGAACAATTGAATGATCTATTAGAAAAAGGGTTTCCTTCGGCCAAGTATGTCGCCTTGGGGCTGCACCGGTTCTTTTTGTCAGAAAAAAGGATGGATCACTTCGGATGTGTATTGATTATCGACAGCTCAACAAGGTCACCATCAAGAATAAATACCAATTGCCTCGGATAGATGATTTATTCGATCAATTGCAAAGTGCTAGGTTCTTCTCAAAGATTGATTTACGGTCATGATATCACCAGTTGAAGATCAAGGAGCAGGATATCCCTAAGACCACCTTCAAGACTCATTATAGGCACTTTGAATTTTTTGTCATGTCTTTTGGGCTAACCAATGCCCCAACAGCTTTTATGGATCTTATGAATCGGGTTTTCAAGCCGTTTCTTGACTCTTTTGTGATAGTCTTCATTGATGATATCCTTGCTTATTCGCGAAGTCGGGAAGATCATGCTAATCACCCCAGGGCAGTTCTGCAGACTCTTCATCAACACCGGTTGTATGCAAAGGTTTCAAAATGTGAGTTTTGGCTAGAATCAGTCACCTTCTTGGGACATGTTGTTTCCAGGGAAGGGATTTGGGTTGATCCCCAAAAGATTGCAGCGGTAAAGGATTGTCCTAGACCAATGACCCCGACAGAGATTCGCAGTTTCTTGGGTCTAGCGGGGTATTATCGGAGGTTTGTGGAGGGATTCTCTACTCTCGCCTCCCCATTGACTAAGTTGATGCATAAAGTAGTTAAATTTTGGTGGTCCAGTGCTTGTGAAAAGAGCTTCCAGGAATTGAAGTCGAGATTGACTTCGGTGCCAGTGTGACCTTGCAAGAAGGTTCAGAGGGGTTTGTGGTTTATTGTGATGCTTCGAGAGTTTTGGGGTGTGTGTTGATGCAATGTGGTAAAGTTATAGCGTATCCTTCAAGGAAGCTCAAGAAACACGAGAAGGATTATCCGACGCATGATTTGGAGCTCGCAGCAGTGGTGTTTGCATTGAAAATCTGGCAGCATTATCTTTATGGGGTCCATGTGGACGTGTTCACGGACCACAAGAGTCTTCAATATTTATTCAAACAGAAGGAGTTGAATTTAAGACAGCGGAGGTGGTTGGTATTGCTCAAATATTATGATATGAATATTTTGTACCATCCAGGGAAGGCGAATATGGTGGCCGACGCTCTTAGTCGAAAATCCATGGGTAGCTTGGCACGTTTGGAAGCCGGTCAGAGGCCTTTGGCTTGGGAGGTTTATCAGTTGGCCAGTCTTGGGGTCCGTCTTTCGGCCTCATATGAGGGGAATGTCGTGGTGTGTAATGGAGCGGAGTCTTCGCTTGTAGCGGAAGTCAAGGAAAAACAATTCATAGATCCAGCATTGGTACAGTTGAGAGAGGCAGTTTTGAATCACAAGACGTCAGCATTTTCACTCGGCAATGATGACGGAGTTTTGCGGAGCCAAGGGAGGTTATGTGTTCCAGATGTGGATGATCTCCGGGAGAGGGTGATGGCAGAGACTCATAATTCCAGGTATTCTGTTCACCCAGGTTCTACGAAAATGTATCGTGATCTCAAGGAAATTTTTTGGTGGAATGGTATGAAGAGGGGTGTGTCGGACTTTGTGGCTAGGTGTCCGAATTGTCAGCAAGCGAAGGTCGAGCATCAGAGGCCCGATGGGTTGATGAAGCTTATGGAAATACCGATGTGGAAATGGGAAATGATCAATATGGACTTTTTGGTAAGGTTACCCCGCACTCAACGCAAGTTCGACTCAATTTGGGTAATAGTGGATCGACTCACGAAGTCAGCACATTTCTTGCCAGTCAATTCCACCAATACTGCAGAACAGTACGCTCAGTTGTATATCAAAGAAATAGTCAGACTCCATGGCACTCCAGATTCTATTATCTCGGATCGAGGGGCCCAGTTCACAACTAACTTTTGGAGGAAATTTCAGCAAGGTTTGGGTACTCAGGTAAATCTCAGCACAGCTTTCCGCCCACAGACAGACGGTCAAGCGGAGCATACTATTCAGACGCTTGAAGATATGCTACGAGATTGTGTATTAGATTTGAAAGGTAGCTGGGATGATCACTTGTCGCTTATAGAGTTTGCTTACAATAACAATTTCCATGCTAGTATTCAAATGGCCCCATTTGAGGCATTGTTCGGTAGAAGGTGTGGGTCTCCGATTGGATGGTTCGAGGTTGGTGAGGCGGAACTTCTAGGACCGAATCTTGTGCACCAAGCTATGGAAAAGGTTAGAGTCATTCAGGAGAGGATGAAAACTGCTCAGAGTCGTCAGAAATCCTATGTGGACGTTCGTTGTAGGGATTTGGAGTTTCAAGTAGATGATTGGGTATTCTTGAAGGTATCTCCTATGAAGGGAGTCATTCGGTTTGGAAAGAAAGGGAAATTGAGTCCGAGGTATGTCGGGCCATATCGGATTGCTCAAAGGATAGGGAAAGTAGCGTATAGGCTGGACTTGCCCCCTGAAATGTCACTAGTGCATCCAGTATTTCATGTGTCCATGCTAAAGAAGGTAATTGGAGATCCAGCTGCCATCGTGCCAGTTGAGACCATTGAAATTAATGAAGAATTGTCATATGAAGAGGTTTCAGTTGCTATTCTTGATAGGCAAGTCCGTAGATTGAGAAACAAAGAAATTGCTTCTGTTAAAGTGTTATGGCGCAACAAGTCGAGGAAGCCACGTGGGAAGCGGAAAGTGAAATGAAAGAAAAATATCCTCATTTGTTTAAATAAGTCTAGTAGTGATCGTGAGAACTGCCATCTCTAAGCAATTGCACCCTTGTGTTTAATTCTGTGCAAGAACACTTCACTCTCCTAATTTCCTACTATTGAAACATCTCAAGTTGTGCCATATCTGTGTATGTTGTGATTATTTGGGAAATGTCCAACTCCTTGAAGTAAGCTAAATTATGAGCAATTCATGTGATAGCTAAATGATATGCAAGTTGTGGTGTTAACTAAATTATGTATGAGCATGTTGAAGTGATTGAATTATATACACTTTGATGAGATAACTGAGTTATGTGCAAGTTGTTGGAGTAGTTGAAAATGTGTGAGATTGGTTAACAATGTGTTTCAGGGGCTCTCTGACAGGAAGATAGGCCTAATTACAAAGAAAACTCTGGAAAAAATTTCAGAAGATATCGGAGTTAGTGAAAATTAGGGGGGGGGGGGTTGCATATTGTGATGTCAAAATGATTCCCCGATCCTCATTCGAGGACGAATGATTTTTTGAAGTGGGGAAGGATGTAAAGACCCGTAAAGTTTTATGCCTCAAATAACGCCCGAATAGGTCCCTGTGTTGTTATAACTGTAGAAATTCTTAAAAACGGACCTTTTTTGAAGTAAAACGCACCCCGAGACTTAAAACATAAAATTTTCTAGAATTGTGTTGTTATGACACGCACTATGCGATCACATAACAGGTATGCGGACCGCATAGTGGTTGCTTACATGGGCAGCCTTCTGTCTAATTTGAGGACAGCTATGCGGCCCAAGATGCAATCGCATTTTGGGAATGCGGACCACATAGTTGTCGCATTCTTGCACCTCCATTTTTGCGGAGGAGGTTATGCGACGCATTATGCGATCGCATAACATGTATGCAGACCGCATAATGGTCGCATACCATGGGCAGTCCGGTTCCCCTTTTGGCCCAATTGAGGGCCAACTATGCGACAGAAATGCGGACCGCATAGCAGGAATGCGATGGCATTCCTGAATGCATTTCCTGCTTCGGGACTCTTTTAATTTCTAATTTGCACCCGACCCCCCAGTTTAATAAAACACCCCTCCCTTCATTTTTAACATGCACCAGAACAAAATAGAGAGAAGTGAGAGTGAGTTCTAGAGAGAGAAGTCCCCATCTTCCCCAAATTGATTTTTCAAACATCACTCATGCCCGGAAATTATCGAGTAATCTTCATCTTCTTTACTTTTAGAGGTAAGTCCCCACCCCATTTCCTTTTTAATTCTCGGGTTTTAGCTAAAAAGGGGTAGAACACATAAATTGATCCTTGAAGATAAAAGCTAAGACCTTGCATGCATGTTCATGATCTATTCTAATATAGCAAGAGGGTGTAAGGTAGAGCAATTTTCCACTAAAAGGGTTTAGTTAAGCAAAGGGACCACATGGTGTTTGATAAAATGCTCAAATGAATTCAAGATTCCTAATTCTAAGGTAAATGTGTCGCATTGTGAACTAGATTGACGGTGCTAGACGGTTCGGTGAATTGTGATAGATATTAAAGGGGAATTTCGACTCGAGGTATGTATGGCAAACTTTAATCTTTGTAGAGTCACCTTGTTGGTGTCCAAGGACACGGTAAGAATTTCTTGCTTGAGCATATGTGAATTGATTGTCCGGCTGTGTTGAGGTGTAAGATTCATTCCCTGATTTTCTTAGTTGATTACCATACTAATTGAGATTGTAAAGGGTGATTCTCTGTGCTTATCCTATCATGTGTAAGGCTTGTTAAACGTTCAAATATGTCGGTATGAGAGTATGTGCTACTAAAAGAAAGAATGTTAATGTACCCTAATGTGGGAATATATTTAATTACTAAAAGCCGTGTGTGGCAAATGATGAACAGAAATTGTGAATTGAATTAGTTGGGTTAAATAATTTTGGCAACACCATATATGAATCACTATTTGGTAAGGATCATTGTGCCTTGATTTCACATAGTTATGGGTTGATATGAACTTATGTTCTTGATGATGAAAATCCCTGTGATTTAATTGATTGGATGTTGTTGCTATCAAATGTGATTGTACGGTGGGATCGGGTTGCACGCTGCAACACGAAGTAATAAGGGTGGAGAGGTAATAAGGATGAGATGTGATTGTAGGGTGGGATCGGTTTGCACGCCGCAACACGAAGTAATAAGGGTGGAAAGGTAATAAGGTTGAAATGTGAATGTACGGTGGGATCGGGTTGCGCGCCGCAACACGAAGTAATAAGGGTGGAGAGGTAATAAGGGTGAAATGTGAACAGATGAACAATTGAAATGAGTAACTGTGAAATCTTCGTTGTGATTTTCTGTATATTTATGTGGTATCTGTGTGGTTGCCCTCACTGTCTTTCAATTGTGTACTAATTGATTTTACTTAGAATAAACTTTGTTCATACATACTAGTACTATTCAACGGCACTAACGTCCCTTTTGCCGGGGGTCGCTACATCTTTTATATAGATGTAGGTGGTTCCATAGCAGGTAGCTCAGCCCGCCGTTAGTGGTGCCTCCTCTTCATCTTTTAAGCATATCTGGTGAGCCCTATTTCCTCTCGGAGTCGTGTGTGGACTATATCATTCTCTTTGATTATGGTGTAAAAGGTATAGTCAGGGCCTTGTTGCCGGCAAGTTTATGTAAAACTCCTAGTACTCTTAGAGGCTCTGTAGACACTATGTAGGTTGTATATATATGTATATTTTGGGCGGTAGTTGTACTCACTCGTAGTTGTGGATCGTATTGGAAATGTTGTATGTATTATATATGTTTTTGGATTATCAAATGTTGAAAGTTAAAAGAGGAAAATGAACTTATGTTGTAAATCGTACTTCGTATCTAAATTGACTAATTCTTATGGAAGGATGTATATTATGAACATGGGGTAATGCGGTGGGTTGAAAAGGCAATCCAAGTCCGATTTTGACTGGGTTCATCCGGTTAGACGCCAGTCTCGTCCCTCGATTTTGGGGCGTGACACAACAACAATGGCGACCACGAAACAACCATGGCAATTGGAGTTGTAATAATCAAGGGAATTAGCATAACAGCAACAATCAACGAAATTCGAGTGGAAAGAACCAAGGAAATTGGGGAAGCAACAACTAAGGTGGTTGGGGGTAAGAATCAAGGCAACCGGGGGTCGGGTTTTCAAAGGCCCCCAATATATCATCAACCGAGAAACTCACCTTCTTATCCTTCCCATGCTTCAAGTTCTTCAAACAATAAAATTGGACGTATTGATAATATGTTCAAGCAAATGATGGAAAAGAATGTCAATTCGGATGCCCAACTTGCCTCACACAACACATCAATCCGAAATCTAGAAGTTCAAATGGTAAATCTCTCATGCTATAAATTCTCGTCCTCAGGGTGCACTACCAAGTGATACGGTAGTGAATGTAAAGGGTGGTAACAATACGGAGCATGTTATGGCAGTTATCACAAAAAGTGGAAGAGGCAGAAATACACCCACCTCAACTGAAAGGCAACTTGTCGATGATGACCAAGTGATGCAAGAAGAAGAGATCCCAAACAATGTTGATCAAGCATATGAGGAAGTTCGGATTAATATTGATGATAGTGTGGAAGAGACTCAAGAAGAGGTGAACCTGTCTAGGGAACACATCATTGACATACCGGAACCAACAATGTAAAAGGTAAAGGCACCATTGCCTAAGCCTCCACCTCCATACCCTCAAACAAGCAAAATAGTGAGAATCAATTCAAGAAGTTCATTCAAATGATGAAGAGTCTTTCAACTAACGTGCCATCGGTGGAAGCTTTGGAACAAATGCCCGGATGGAAAGTTTATGAAAGATATTTTGACAAAGAAGTGGTTGATGAATTTTGAAACTATCAAAGTCACTCATTAAGTGAGTGCGATTGTTCATTCAATGGCTCCTAAGTAGGAGTATCCCGGTGTTGTCACAATTCCCTGTACAATTAGAAGTGCGGAGTTTGCTAAGGCTCTTTGTGATCTTGGGGCAAATATAAATTTTATGCCCTATTTAGTTGGGTAAATTTTATGCCCTATTCGGTTTGGGGTTTGGGCAACCACGACCCACTTCTGTGAGATTGCAAATGGCTGATAGTACCATGAAGAGGCCGTTGGGTATGAATGAAGATATTTTGTTCCGGGTTGATAAATTCATTCTTCTGGCGGACTTTGTAAATTTAAATTGTGAAGTTGATTATGAAGTTCCAATCATTCTTGAGATACCTTTCCTTGCTACGGGTAAGGCTCTTTTTGATGTAGAAGTCGGATAGCTCACTTTCCGGGTTGGTGATGAAAAAGTGATAGTCCATGTGTTTAAGTCCATGCGGAAACCAAATAGCAATGATGTGTGTTCCTTTGTGGACCTAGCGAAGATGTTATTGTTGATGATACATGTTCCACTATCAATGTTAGTGATACGTTGGAGGCCGTTTTGCTCAATGTTGGTGATGACGAGATGGATGGTTTCGTGGAAAGCATGAACTCTTTGCAAGGAATAGGGTCGGACAACTATGCACTCCCAAAATTATTTTTGGATCTTGAAAATAAGAAGACTCATCTTACCAAGACTTCTATTTAAGAGCCATCTACTTTGGAGTTGAATTCATTGCCTCCACACCTTCGGTATGAATTTCTCTACCCTTGTTCTATTTTACCAGTAATGTTTTCCTCTTGTTTGACTAACGTGCAGGTTGATCCACATTGGCGGTGTTACAAAAGATGAAGAAGGCTATTAGGTGGACCTTGGCGGATATTCGGGGTATAAGCCCTCCCCGCCTTTTGCATGCATAAGATCAAGTTGGAGTATAATGTAAAACCATCCATTGAACATCAAAGAAAATGCAATGAGGCTATGCAAGAAGTTGTCAAGAAGGATATTATTAAGTGGTTGGATGCCAGGGTTGTCTACCCCATCTCCAATAGTTCATGGACCTCTTCGGTTCAATATGTCCCAAAGAAGGGGGCATGGCGGTGGTTGCCAATGATAAAAATGAATTGACTCCTACAAGAACAGTGACCAGTTGTAGGGTTTGTATGGATTATCGCAAGCTCAACAATACAAGCAAGGATCACTTTCCACTTCCTTTCTTAGATCAAATGATCAATAGATTGACCGCCCGTGCTTTCTATTATTTTCTTTATGGGTACTCGGGCTACGACCAAATTCTCATTGCTTCATTGGATCGAAACAAAATAACCTTTACATGTCTGTATGGTACTTTTGCTTTCAAGAGGATGTCATTTGGTTTGTGCAATGTACCGGCAACTTTTCAATGGTGTATGATGGCTATTTTCACGAATATGGTGGAGGACTATGATAAGTGGGGATTTTGACTACTTAATAGAACCTTTTTGCTTTTGTTTTAGTCCGAAAGTGTTGATTTATGTTTCCGAAACTAATAAAATTGTGAAAATTGCAGGAATGTTGGAAGTTTGGTCTCCCGTGATGAAATCCGAATAAAAAGGGAGTGTTTTAAAGCACAAGGCAATAAAATGGAGCAGAAGCAAAGAAGTGCAGTCCTTAGAAGGATTTCTGTGGCCGCATGAGTAATTGAGAATCCCATCTCCTGCCAACTGAAGAAATCTACGGACGATGCATGGAATTGTGCGGTCACAGAACCTCCCGAGGGGCATTTTGGTCATCAAATTTTGGCCACACTATAAATAGACGAGTTTCACAATTTTAGGTCTAGCTTTGAAGTTTAAAGTTGTTGTAGCCGTTACCTTTTGCCATTTTAGTAAGTTTGTGATTACTTTAGTGTTTAAACATTATATTTTATCATTTTAGTCTTTAATTGTGAGTTTAATTAGCTTTTCTTCAATTCCGATTATTAGTACCTAGATTCTTACTAGGGTTATGACCCAACCCTAGTGTGTAAATCTTATGGGTATTTAATTTAATACTTGTTTATGATTGGGTGTTGATTATTTAGCTTAGTTCATGCTTCAATTTTATAATTAATAGTTGCAAACATTGATTCATGCCTTTTTGACTTAGTCTTGAGAAAGAGAGACCTAGTCTAGGATAACTTGGTTAACAAGGAATGGGGCTAATTAAGAGTTTGATTGGCCTATTAAAAGGGTTCAAACTAGAGATAGTAAGAACCCTCTTTGAGCTCATATCAAATATTTGATTGATACCCTTTGGACTTGAAAAAGTCAAATTGGGCAAAATCACTCTTTGACCGAGAGGTATTGAATGGTAATGTAGAGTTGAGAGATATAATACACCCCAATCAACAAAACAAGTATTAACGTATTTAACCCATTAGGCGAACACCTAGGTTATGGTCACATCCCTAGGTTTTTAAATTATTTGGAAAAACACCAAAAATAATTGTTCATTTCTAGTTTCTTTTACTTAGCTTACGATTGTTAGAGTAATAGTAGAAGTAGAAATCAAAACTCAGAAGTACAAATTTAGTTAATCCATTCGCTTTATTCAAGTATATACTCCTAACACCCCTTATAACTCCATGTGGATTCGACCCCGACTCATTGCTGGGTAATTTATATTGCATACGGCTGTATCATATCTCTTATTGAGGTGTATTGTGGATGTCATCAACTTTTGGCGTTGTTGCCGGTGAGTTAAAATGGTGTTAGCTATATATTTGGGTTTGTTTTTGGAATATATTCTTTTCCTTCCGTGTTACTAACTTGTGTGAAACAACTTTAGGTACAACCATGGAGGCAAACAATAATCTCGGAAATATACCTTTGGGGGATGTGGAGGTCGAGGATGAGCAAGTTGAGGAGGTACCTCTTGAAACTCAAGCCAATAGAAGAGGTCGGGTGCCTCATGACAATGTACCCGCTCCACCCCCACCTCCACCACGAGCTGCTCCACACCGGGTGTTACCCAATGAACGATATGGTAGTGCAATAGTCCCTCCCCATATTAGGGCAGGCGACTTCCAAATCACTAATGTGATGCTCACTTTGCTTGAGCAGCGGGGTTTCTTCACCGGTGCTCCAACTCAAAATGCTTATAAACATTTGAATGGGTTTGTGGATACTTGTCGGGGGAGAAAGAAATTAGGCTAAGGATTACCCTTCTTTCTACGGGAAAGCATTAGATTGGTTGGAACGATTACCGAGCCATCCCAATCACACTTGGGATGAGTTGGGGGAAAAGTTTATTTCTAAGTTCTTCTCTCCTGGGCACATGGCTACACTTCAAAAAGTGGTAATTATCCCTAACATGAGCATAAAGAGAGAGAAAGAATGAAATGAACAAGAAAGAGTGATGTCAAGTCTCTCTAACTCCCAAGAAAAAGAGAATGCCTCTAAGAATTGGTAAATGTGAGCCAAGAAATAAAAATGTGGAGTGCTTAAGGAAAGGTGTAACCACTTACCCATATGGTATCATACCTCAATCCAAAATCCTTCATTACAACACGAAATAAGTCTAACTTGATTTTGAACCGAGTGAGCTTACATTAGTGGTGATATACACAACGGGCAAGCCTATGATACTTGAAGTCGTACTTGTGACATTCTTTTGTGGGAGAAGAGTGAACCTTTCATTGATCTTAAGATTGAGTGTTAACTTTTGAAGTGAGCAGGCAAATTAAAGGTAGAGGAGGAAGAGTTTAGAGTCCACCATGATCTACATGATAGAACAAGAGTACTTGATGAGTAAAGTCAATTCTTGAAGCTCAAATGTCATATTTGAACTATATGTCTGTGATATGTGAATTGTCACCTTGTTTATACTGCATGAGTATTGTGGGTAATTGTTAGTCCCAACTGAGTATGAATGGATTACCATTGACTCTCTGAAATGACCTTTCACTCTGAGGAGGTGGGAGCTAAACTATTTGCTTAAGGAAAAGCAAAGACTTAAGTTTGGGGGAGTTGATAAGTGTGAATTTGAACCACTTATTATAACCTTATTGCTTTAGTTTTAGTCCAAAAGTGTTGATTTGTGTTTCCAAATCTAATGAAAGTGTGCATATTGCAGGAATGTTGGAGTTTTGTACTCTTCTTAAGAAATTTAACTCAAAAATGAGTATTTCGGCTCAAAAGCAAGAATGGACGCAGCAGACCAAAAGTATTTCTACAGTTGCAGATGAAAGTGCGAACCACAGAATACTCTCTGCGTCCACATATCTGGTGATGAAGCTCAGAAGTTAATTGAAGAGAAATGCATATCGTACACAATTATTCCGTCCGCAAAATATGGTCAAACGGACAAGAATTCAAAAGGTTTAGAGATTGTGCAAAACAACCAGGATGGAAGCCTTGCCAAAAGTGCATACTGCACATGGAATAGTGCGGCCGTAGAAGCTGAAGTGCAGCCGCATATCAAATTGTGCGTCTGCAGAATCCCTCTACCTGCAGACTCGAGAAAAGTGCGGATCGCACATGGAATTGTGCGGCCGCAGAACCTCCCGAAGGGAATTTTTGTTAGCCAATTTCGGGCCACTATAAATAGAGGGGAATTACTTTTTTAGGTCAAGTTTTGTAGTTTTTTTAGCTATAGCCATTATAGTATACCACTTTTGGTAATTTGTGATCAATTTGGGTTAAAAACATAATAGTTTATCACTTTAGTTTTATATTTTGGCTTTAATTAGTGTTTCTTCTTTATTTTCTTCCATTTCTATTATGAGTAGCTAGATATTTCTAAGGTTGTGACCCAACCCAGTGTGTAAACCTTATGGGTAATTAATCTAATGCTTGTTTATGATTGGGTTTTAGCCTTGTTCATGCTTTAATTTTAGAGTTAATGGTTGCAAAATTCATGTCTTTTTGACTTGGTCTTTACTTGAGAAAGAGGGACTTAGTCTAGGAAAACTTGGTTAATAAGAAATTGGGCTGGTTAAGGTTTTGACTAGCCTAATTAAAGGGTTTGAACTAGAGATAGGGAAAACCCAGCTTGAGCTCATATCAACTATTTGGTTTGATACCCATTTGCACTTGAGAAATCCAAATTGGGCAAAATCACTCTATGACCGAGAGCTTTTGAGTGGGTAACTTAGAGTTGAGAGCTATAATACACCCCAATCACTAACATAAGTGTTAAAGTAATTAACTCATTAGGCTAGCACCTAGGCGAATGTTGTATCACTAAGCCTTTTACCTATTTGAAAATAACCAAAAACAACAACAATAACAACAAACCTAGTAGTTTCCCACAAGTGGGGTCTGGGAGGCTAAGATGTACGCAACCTTACTCTTATCCTTGGAAGAGAAGAGAGGTTATTTTTGATAGACCATCGGCAAGAGAACGGCTGAAAAAGAAAATGTAATTGCAACAAGTAGGAATAACAACAAGATGATATAAGATTGAATCCAAGAATGCAGTCAAACTCTAGGTAGTAATAGACATCTATGAATAAAAGATATCATACTAACACTAATGCTAGTGAATTGAGTAAGACAAAGAGAAACACTCGACTACCTACGAACCTTCTACCCTAATCATTGACCTTCACACCCTCTTATTTAGGGCCATATCTTCAGTCAACTCCAACTACTCCATGTCCCGCCTAATAACCTCTCCCCAAGACTTCTTAGGCCTACCTCTACCCCTCGTGTTGCCCACCGAGGCTAACCTCTCGCACCTTCTAACTGGGGCTTCTATACTTCTCCTCTTAACATGCCCGAACCATCTCAACCTCGTCTCCTACATCTTATCCTCCATAGGGGCCGCTCCCACCTTTTTTTAAATAACTTCATTCCTAATCTTATCCAACGGGGTATGCCCACACATCCACCTCAACATCCTCATCTCAGCTACTTTTAGCTTCTGGGTATGAGATTCCTTGACTGGCCAACACTCTGCTCCATACTACATAGTCGGTCTAACTACAACCTTTTAGAACTTGCCATTAAGTCTCAGCGGCACATTATTATCACACATTATATTGGAAGCGATCCTCCACTTCATCTATCCCGCTCTGATACGATGCGTGACATCTTAACCAATCTCACTTTTACCTTGTATTATAGATCCAAGATACTTGAAACTACTTCTCCTGGGGATGACTTGCATATCAAGCCTCACCTCCATATCCCCTTCCTTGGTACCATTGCTAAACTTGCACTCCATGTATTCCATCTTGGTCTTGCTCAACTTAAAACCCTTATACTCTATCTTCTACCTCCAAACCTCCAGCCTCTTGTTAAAACTATCTACCGTCTCGTCAATTAAAACTATGTCATCACCAAATAACATACACCATGGTACCTCACCTTGATTTTGTCTCGTCAATGCGTACGTTGCCAAGAAAAATAGGAATAGACTAAGAGCTGATCTCTGGTGCAACCCCATCATAATTAGAAAGTTTTCCGAGTCTCCTCCCGTTGCCCTAAACCGAGTCTTAGATTCATCATACATATCCTTAATCACTCTAATGTAGGCTACTGGGACCCTTTTAGCCTCCAAGCATTACCAAAGCACCTCTCTCAGGACTTTGTCATATGCTTTCTCTAGGTAAATGAACACCATGTGCAAGTCCTTCATCTCCCTATAGTGCTCCACCAATTTCCTCACAATGTGAGAAAACAACCAAAAACAATTAATAAATTTCTAGTTTCATTTCTCTAGTTAATCATTAATAGTATAATTTATAGAAGTAATCTGCAAAACCAACTTGTTTGGACGCATATTTAAGCTATTTCTTATACACGCATCAAGTGTACACTCTAACACCTATATTTAGCTCCCTGAGGAAATTGACACTGACTCATAGTTGGGTGCTATTCTTCCAACAACTTCTTACACTCATTGTTGAGTGTGGATTGGGAGTGGATCAACAGGGCATCCCTAGCAGCTTACTCAGGTATTGTGGAGCCAATGATCTTTGAAGAATCTAGTACCAATCCACTTTGGGTGGCTGCTATGAAATTTGAAATCTCAGCACTTGAAAGTAACAACACCTGGACAATTGTGGATCTTCCTCTAGATAAGATCCACATAGGATATAAATGGGTGTTCAAGGTGAAGTAAAAATCTACCAGGAAGGGGAAAAGTACAAAGCTAAACTTATAGCTCAGGGAAATAGTCAGCAGGAAGGCTTGAACTATACTGAAACTTTTTCTCCTATGAACAAGATGGTTACAGTAAGGTCTGTAGTGGCACTTGATGCTGCATCACACTGGTATGTTTTTCAAATGGATGTGCATAATGCATTTCTTCAAGGTAATCTGTGTGAAGAAGTGTACATGCAAATCCCTGATGGCTTTTCATGCCAAGGGGAATTTAGAAGGCGTGTAAGATTAAAAGGTCCTTGTATGGACTCAAAAGATATTCCAAGAAGTGGAATTTGAAGTTAACAGAGGCATTGGCAGACCTGGAATTTGTACAATCACACTATGATTGTTCTCTGTTCACACATAGAAAGGGAAAAGACTTGGTGAATTATGCTTGTGTATGTAGATGACTTGTTGGTTACTGGCAACAACCTGAAACTGATTGAGAAGGCCATAAAAGACTTACAGGTCAGGTTTAAGATAAATGTTTTAGGGAAATTGAAATATTTTCTGGGCATAGAGTTTTCAAGATTAGAGAAAGAAGTTCATATGTGCCAAAGAAAGTGTGCTCTTGAGCTGATATGTGAAATAGAATTATCAGGAGGCAAGCCAATATCCACTCCACTGGAATTTAATCATAAACTTACCTCTATAGAGTTTGACAAGGGGTACAACAAAGATAAATTGGTTGATGACAAATTACTTGAAGATAGAAGTGGTTGTCAAAGAATAGTTGGAAGACTACTATATTTGACTATGACTAGAGCTGACATTACCTTTGTGGTACATGTTCTAAGTCAATTCATACATGCTCCTAAGAAGTCATATCCAGATGATGTTATGAGAGTGATCAAATACATTAAAGGGAATCCTAGACTTGGACTATTCTTTCCAGCAGGTGGCACTCAGAAGCTAGTTTCATTATGTGACTTAGACTTAGGGGCGGGCGTTTGGTACTTCAGTACGGTATTTATGAATTACGATTCAGTACTTCGGTATTCGGTATATCAATTATGCATACCAAATACCGTACCAAAGTAGTTCGGTATGGTTTAGTATTTTCTTGTTTGGTTCGATACGTTTTTGGTTTCGACTTCCTTCTCAGTACATCTCTGAAGATCAACAAAATAAAGAATGTACAAAAAATAAAGAAAACTGTGGAAACAAGAGAACTCATTGGTTTTTTGTGTTTTGGAGCAGTAGATGTACTTCAGTATGCGTGGAGCAGTAGATGAGAGAAAATTTGCATTCATGGTTGAGAAACCACTGCTATTTCTTAAACATGTATAAGTCGAGCCAAATCTAGGCTCTATTGTAGACAAATTCAAAATAGTTAAATAACTTGGACAAATCTGTAAAAAAAAAAAACAATGCAGCAAGTCCCAAGTAAAGACATAAAACTAGATTCTAACAACCACCCCTGAGACCCTTGAACTAGAATATTTGACTTTGAAACCCACATTTTACAATAATCACCACATACTTCAAAATTTAGAGGCAAGATAAAAGTCTTGAGGGTTTTTTGAAATTCTTGTCTACCTCTAAGCGACTAAGCCTAAGGGTAATGGGCTAGAGAATTATGGGTTTTGGACTTTTCGGGTGTGGGCTTAAGGTTATTGCGCTAGAAAATAAAATTAAAGTTGGGCTTGGACTAAACTATTTCGGTATACCGAAATACCAAATTAATTCGTTTGGTTCGGAATTCAGTTTTTCGGATTTTATGTCCACCCCTACTCAAACTAGGGTGCAAGGGTGGAAACAAGGAAGTCAGTTACTAGATATGCTATGTTTCTTGGAAATCCAAGAAGCAAGGGCTTGTGTCAAGAAGTTCAGTTAAGGCAGAATTTATGAGCGTGGCTACTATTGGTGCAAAAATCAAACGGTTAGTTGGTTTGATTTAGGAGCTGGGGACTGGAATGGAACTTCCGATTTAGCTCTACTGTGATAGTAAAGTTGTTGTCCAAATGGTAGCTCACCCTATATTTCATGAGAGAACAAAGCATATAGGCATTGATTGTCTCTTTGTAAGAGAGTAAATTCAAGAGGGAATGATCAAAATACAACATGTTGGCACAAGGGAACAACTGGCAGACATCTTCACTAAGATCTAGTGCAATCCACAACACGATTACTTAATAGGCAAGCTGGGAATGAAAAACTTGTTTTCATTCTTCGGATTAAGGGGGAGTGTAAAAAGAAAAAGTGTGGGGTCCAGTAGTTAAATTAATACAGCTGTAATTAATAGAGGTAGTTGAGTTAGTTAGTTGCTTAGCTGCTATAAATATGGTAGGTGGTTAGCCTTGTAAATTGTGACTTTTATTTTCTCTGTTGTTGCTTCTCAATATACGAATGGACTTCTTCTCCACTAACTCTTCTCTCCATGCCATGGCTGAGCTCTTCAACAATCTTACTTTGTTCTAGAGAGCTGATTAATATATAGGCACGAGGAGCACTAGATGTATCATTTAACTATTTATACTTAAAATGATTTTACATTTAGAAAGTACTATACAATATTTTGATTGCCTGTGAATTTTTCAGACACTATCTGTAATTGATAATGACTTACAATAATCTGATGTAAATGTATAAATTTTATTTTCAAGTTATGAAACTAATGTAAGTATTGAAAGTAAAACATTAGATTCTAGTAGTCCAACAATAGAGAGAAAGAGTTAGCAAAATGCACTAGAAGATTAGATCTCTCCTTGCAGTGACTAATACCACATCATTGGATTTCATAACATACGCCATAAAGGGCAGTCCGATGCACTAAGTTTTTGTTATGCGTGGGGTTCGAGAAACGGCCGGACCATAAGGGTCTATTGTACGTAGTCTTACCCTATATTTCTGCAAAAGGCTATTTCCATGGCTCGTATTCGTGACCTCTTGATCCCATGAAAGCAACTTTACCAGTTACAGTTACGTAAAAACTCCCCTTTGAATTTCGTATCATACAGTGACAAGATATCTCTGGTTTTAGACTTTTAGTCAAATTTCTTTTCCGAAAAAAGGGTCAAAATTGCACTAACTAAATAAAGTTAACAACCAAAGAGAAGATATTTATACTTTAATCATGTTTCTCCTAGTTCGGGTTGAGAAGATAATTCTGTCAAGGAGGAAGTAGGGTACATTTGTTAAAATATAAATTACAATATTATATATTTTTTTTTAAAAAAAACTCTAAAAATATTTCTAAGTAATTTTCATAGTTTGACCTTTTCTAATTTGTTGGCATGTAATTCAACACAAACGTTATCATATTAGTTCAACCTCCATTAATTGGATTACCCTGCAAAAATTGAAAGGAGATAACATCCAAAGGTGTAACCTTTAATCATGTTTTTCCTAGCTTTACGTTAGAAGATGAATTTAATTAGGGAGGAAGCTGGGGTAGACTTGTTAAAACATAGTACATATATATTGTTTACTCATATTATAGTATCGTTAAATTTGTAATATGGTTTATAGACAAGTGAATATCCTAAAGTACGAAATGAATAATAACAAAAATAAGAATATAAAATAAAATTAAGGAAAATACAAGCTTGGTTATGAACTTAGCCTCTTCGGTGGCAAAAACGAGAATAGTATTCAGGAATAAAGACTAAGAATAGTGTTATAAAATGAGAGCGCAATATAGCTTTTGTGTACTGAATGCTTTTTTCTACGATGGATGTTGATTCTCCTATTTATAGCTCTAATGGGGGAGACAAGATCCCCAAATCAAGCTCTTCTTGAATGAGAATATAACCGCCATTGATAGTTACTTAATGGTTGGTTATAAATGGAAATATTCTTTGTAACGGTCGCTTATTGAATGTTACCCGATGTCAATACTTTGAACGTCTGTCGTCGGCTACTCTGTCTTCGGACTCATGTGGCATGCTGGAAACCGGTATTGACTATTTGCTGACTCACATCCTGGTTGTCTTCAACTCCACGTGTTATCTCTTCATTTGTCCAACTATCACTAGCCAATTTTACCGTATACAAATAGTCCACCTACTTTTTTGTGGCAATACTTTATTATCACCGAGAAGTAGAGAAAAACTCTTTCATTAGTGGGCAAGTTTATGAACAATTTCTGTCATTTGAAAGACGCACGTCTCTCCGCATTTAATAACCTGAAAACGTGTTACCCCACAATTTGGCAAATATTTTTGCTAGTTCTCGAGGTAATTATGACCACGATTTTTGTCGTTGATAACTTCTCCTCATTTTTAATATTTACATTTTACAACTTCTTCTTCTTATCTTATTTATCTTAGAACCCTATTGGAGACCTCAACCTTCTCAGTAAAAGCTTTCTTCACAAATTTATCACCATCATGTCTTCTAAAATTGTTGTCTTTGGAAATTCTAGTCTTCTCTAAAGTGAAGGTCCAAACAAGAACAGAACCACAGAGGTTGATGTCGAGTCAAAACCTCCAACCGTAAACACCATTATACCCTTTCACCTTAGCACGAATCTGACATTCAGACAGAAACAAAAAGAACCTGCAAATCCCAAAAGTGATAGACACTGGTATGTTAATAGGTATCCTTCTTCCATCCATCCTCCTAGAGTTTCTATCGTGGACGGGGATTATAACTGGAACGACGTTGAAATTCTCAACCCTGGCGAGGTAGAAAAAGTCACCTTCTCCAAACCAGGGTTCATATATGTTTATACATACCCTTCACTTTGAGCCCTTTCACTTTGAGAGTGGGTGAAGGAATCGGCCTAACAATCTTAGACTTTTGCCACCGGTACCAAATATGTTTGGCACAGGTAAGTCCTTCCGTGTGGCGTACGATGGCTTGCCTCTACGAGTTGTGTTATGAGACCAGGGAAATACTGACTCTTGCGCACATAATGAATCTCTACTCCCCAAAGATCTTCCGTGGGTGTGTGATAAAACTTAGCAACTTTGGTCATCATGCCCTTCTCACCAGCGCCGATGTTGATAACAACCGTGGATGGATGGAACGATTTGTTGCTATTACTACCAGAGACATCCTCCCGACCACAAAACATGCCCTTCTTGAATCATGGAATCTTTTCCGTAAGTCTTAAAATATAATTTTTTTTTCATGTTCAGAAATACCTTTCTTCGCTACTAACTTTACACTTTTCTTACTCCAGCTACTCATTGAAAACCACCACGAGTTCAAGATATAGCCCAATAGGTACAAATATTCTGGATATTACTACATTAGAGTCCCGAAGGTGGAAAAAAATGCTCCAAAATATGGGTGAAAAGACAAAAACCACGATAAACAAAAATTCTTCTTTCCTTATTTCAATCTTTCAATATATCTTGGTAACAATTTAACTGTTTCCTTGTATCACACAGTACTTCCAAAGGGATCTGCCGTTTTCCTCGATATTGAGGCTTACAATAACCCAGTGGAAGACGAACTATTATTGCAGGATGTCCTTAACTAGAGGAGAGCTCGCGAATCTACTCATACTTCCGATGAAGGCACCCCCTCTCGGAGTCCCCATCCCAAAAATAAGAAACCAAAGAGGAAGTGTACCTCCTCCGTTGGGAATCAGGAGAAGCGAGTGAAAGAAGCACTAACCGGCCTGGCCACAGTGGTCCTTGATGAATATAAAACCAATGATGAAGCATCTCCTCTTCAAAGAAGAAAAAGATCTTCATCGACTCAACCGGATGCTCAGCCGGGAGAGCTTCAAACTCCACCATCAGAAGAAGTTTAAGAACTCTGGGGGAGGGGAAGGGGGTGATGGAAAGTATTGAAAATGCTTCATCTTGTTTTCAAATTCCCTTAGTTGCTTCTGGTCAAATGAGTTCAATTCCTGACCTTCCTCCATCACCAACTTCTAAACCAACAACAATCAACCCTCCATCCATACCAGCTATTTCTTCTCCATCAGCCCAGGCTGAAGAAATAGAGAGTGCTCTGGCTATTTATTCTCCACCGGCCCAGGCTGGACAAACAAAGAGTGATCCTTCTCCGCAGTTACCACACCATGGGAATTTGGGAAGTACTTACTCGGCACCCACTGAAAACCCTCATAAGAAACGAAGTGTCATTCTTTGTGATGACCCAAAAGGTCATCTTACATAATTTAAGTTGTATCTGTGTTCCGAGGCTCCG